>JAUTXX010008176.1:0-19174 GCA_032273605.1 Panulirus laevicauda
TAATAATCACATCATCAGGGGAGACACAAGAGAGAAATAAAAGTCAGTTGATATACATCGAAGAGACGAAGCTAGGATATATATATATCCCAATCATTGGCCACGACAAACAAGGCCGATAAAGCCAAAAGAGACGCACATCAGTACAGAATCACCACGAGAGACAATACAGCGGTGGCATATAAGAGAGTGAGAAACTGAGGGCGAACCTCCAGCGGTGCATGTGATGAGTGGGACTCTCAGATGTCGTAAGTCGTGGACAATGCCCCTCCCCTGACAACACCTGTGAAGGGATGGCGGCCGTCTCCTGACGGTGGCAAGGCACGCGCCACCTCCAACCCACTCACATTATATCGGAATCTGATGGTGGCCGCCGCCGCCGCAGGGGAGGAACAATGGCTGCTGGGGGAGGAGGAGGTGGCGGCAACGAAGACCTAGGAACCGAAGGACTGTGAATTAGGCCAATAGTGTGACCATACTCGTGTCCCTGTTCGTAAACATTCACTGGGAATTTCGGTCAAGAAGTGTAGTCATTCGTCTGTCTATCATCTATACACAAACACTAAAGAGACAGACATTTTTGACTCTTAGTCATCAAAACGTAAAGTTAACCAAGAGCGACGACATCAACCGTGTTGTCGTAGGATAATGACTAACGGGAAACCTGGGCCGATGCTGAGGAACTGATGAATGCCACGCGCCAGGCAATTGAGACAGCCTAGCCTTCCAAGAAGCAATCAGAACAGCAATGGCGGAATGGGAGCCATTCTGTTGACACCTCAGCACCCCATGACTTCCACCTCACCCCTGGTGTATAATTCTAACAAAGCTCCAGAAATACGTGGACTGTAATGTCTTCGTCCTACTGTCTTTAAACTAACTCCTGGCCTTCTCTGCTACAGTCTTCGGCCAGCTGTTAGGGACAGCAATACATGTTCTGGTAAACTGCAAGACTATTGCTTTACCTGACACACACTAACCAATAGAAAAATTAACAGCCCCTACATAACAAAAGACACATAAAGCAAAAATTCTATATGCATCATACAATAATAACAAGTAAGAAAGACTCTCCAAACATTAGTACGATACAATACATGTAACGTGACTTCTAGACGACTAACGTAATAAAGAATAATAGCTAGAAAGAATCCATTTACATTCACTTAAAAGTCTTTGCGGTACAAGCCAAGTGAACATTTATTGGTAAAGGTAGCGTTTGTGGCCGCCCGTCCATTGTAAATCTAAGGCACGTAACCACGGAGGGAACTCTTTCCCCTCAGGACAGAGCTATTCTCTTACTGAACCGGGTTCTCGGAGTCGAGATAGAACTGGAATACAGAAAGCGTTTTAGAAACTGGGAAAACTCTTTATCCAGAAGGACTTTACAAGTGCTGGAGTGTCACCTTTCTACATGCAAGTCGAGAGGTCTCACTTATTCAGGTTGAGCAAAGGTCTGACTTGCAGTGGCTGGACGTCAGGTACGCTTGAACACAAAGTGAACCTGGAGGGACGATGCCCAGGTAACCAGAGGTGCGGAAAATGACCCAGCCCTGCGGGGAGCGGGTGCTTCGGCGGCAATGTGACTACTTCTTACTGTCAGTTTTCAGCGTCAGTCGCGACTGAAGCCACCTGCAACACAGTGAAAGCTTGTACAGTACCTGTACATCACTGATGCTTTATCGTTACCACCTAACGCGCTTGTATCATATGCAACTTATTTACACAATTGTTACGCCGTTTTCGATACAAATGAATCTTCCTAGCCCAGTCATAAACAATCTCAGATTTGGCATCGCTTGCTTCTTGGCGTCAAGGACGTACTGACCCAGTCTGATGAACTCTCCCAGACGCAGCCGTACTATACCTACCACACTCTCACACGCCTCACCTCTGCCCCTACTTCCACTGAATGAGAAAGTTCGTCCAATCTTCGATCATAGCACAGAGCCTGATGTCTTCATTACTGTGGTGTCCTATTCATTTCCATGGCATGTTGTTGTGTGTGTGTGTGTGTGTGTGTGTGTGTGTGTGTGTGTGTGTGTGTGTGTGTGTGCGTGTGTGTGTGTGTCATCTATGGTCAGCGACGAAGCAGTTTCTTAGAAGGACTAAATCAAGTGCACAGATAACGCGTCGCTAAATGTTTTGACGTGGATGTTGGGCTGAGGAATTGTCGCAGTCAAATATGTTGACGGCATGAGTATGGACGGAGCCTGCGTATATATAGTCCAACCTGGGTTACCCAGAAGGGGACTGGGTAATGCTGAATAACCAGAAGCCACAACACCTCTCTAGCCAAAATAATGCACAAGAAACCAAATAAAACGTCTATGAGGCAGTACAATGAGTAGCGTATGGCGAACGCGCACTGAGTGGGAGGGGAAAGTTCTAACTGTGTCTACATGCAGAATGAATTGAGGGGTGAGTTCAGTACACCGAGGGTATGAATGTGCAGGTTCAAGTACGAAGATCACCATCATGTTGCCAGAATAAGTACTTGGAGCCAGTACTGATGGCGTAGGCGCTCGGACCCACTGGCGACCGTGTGCACATAGCCTTGCCAGGGGGAGGATGGGAGGGAGGGCCACAGGCCACACGAACCATAATCAGCTTACTTAATATCCCGGGTCTCCCACGCAAAGGTCATCTTACCCTCCCCTCCACCCTCCACCACCCTACTGCCCACCACCACCACCACCACCACAAGACTCCAGGAACCATCAGCTCCACCACACTGTACTGTCGTCGCTTTCACCCATCACCAACTACGTTACCGGGAACTTAACCAAATCTTGCAGACCTCATTAGAAGTGAAACACGAATAGGAAACTCCGTAGAGTTATCACCCTGCACGCAACAATGTTGCTGGATCCCTCATTGATAATGGAGGTGGGGAGATATAGTTGGGGGAAGAATACACGAAAAAATTTCTTTAAAAAACTGACACGCGGAACTAGCAAGAGATATCCGTGTACTACCAGAACTATTCATCCCCAGACACTATCGCCGACATCATGTACATAACTCTCGCCTGCCATATCTCCCTCACACCGTCATTAACATTACTGAAATATCGAGCGAATTTCCACTAGAACCCTTTCTCCGTCCTATACACATTGTCCAGCAGCCAACTTCAGTTGTTCCTCCACTACACAGTGAACAAGCAGACCAGAAAGCACCACTTACACTTACAAACTCACTCGTTGCACTAGGCAGGTTCAGCAAACTTCACTGACTCTGCGAGCACAGCGATAAAGCGTACACTGCTAGCGTGTCCCGCTAAGTTGGACGTCACCTGCCAATGGGCGACCACCTCGCACGCCCTCCCGGCGAAGCGTTCTCCTCCATCGCGTCCAACCGTCGCCGCTCTTGCTCGTCACCCGCCAGCCAAGAAACTTGCAGCCTCTCCTACCGTCTGTCGATGATTCGATAAATCGCTTTATATCGATTCAGAAATTATACATCCACTTACATCGTCGATATGAAACTATAAACAAAATCCCATACATCGAAAGGAGCGATGAATCTGCAAAAATGATATTTGTATTCATGGACAACTTACCTAACATATACATTATGTTCATAACGTTTTTAATGAATCTTTGGCCGCAGTGAGCACTCGATGTGTCTGGTATATCACGATGCGTATGTTATCTATACTTACTTCCGTGTGATGGCTGTGTTGTGTGAACCACTGGCGTGGTACGTGCTGGTACTTCCACGCAACTGCAGGAACCCAAGACGAAAAAAAAAAATGCCGTCAAAGAGTTCATTGGCCTCATTATCAAGCTTATGTTTCAGCTTCAGTTCTCAATCTCTCGGGCACGTCAGTACAACAATTCTTGATCACGACAATATAGCCATTCTTGAGCATGACCGGGCGACTCTTTGAGCACGACGGCACGATCATTCCTGAGTATGAAGGCGCAACTCTTGTGCACGACAGGACGACCTTTCAACACGGCGGTATACAATAATCCTTATACACACCAGTACGATCCTTGAGAACCTCGGTAAAACCCATTGTTTTAAGGTCAGCCCGTCATCCTATATATATAAGGGACGTACAGTCGTGCTCAAGGGTTTTACCCTGGTGCTCAAAGGTCTTACAGTTGTGCTAATGGGTCGCACCGTTATGCTCAAGGATCGTATTGTCGTGCTCAAGGGTCTTACCCTGGTGCTCAAAGGTCGTACAGTTGTGCTCATGGGTCGCACCGTTATGCTCAAGGATCGTATTGTCGTGCTCAAGGGTCATACCGTCGCAAGGGTCGCATTGTCCTTCAAGGACACTGCTTAGAATTTCGAGTAGTACCTTCATCCTCCAACAACATCCCCTCCTCGCTAGTCACAGCTGAAATCCAAGTGAGATAAAACGTGACGTGTGACGCTAGATGTCCACACTAACCTCAACTCCACGATCATTCCATCCCAAGGCACACACCGAGTACTAACGTGCCCCTCCACCCTTCCTCCTCATCAGCAGGCTGTCTGTCACCTGCTTCCATCGCTCACTTCTACAAGATGTAGATTGAATTCGAGTACATATTCCCAGCAGGGTAGGGTAGAGGGAAGGAGGAGAGGAGATAGGCAGGATAGAGTTCGTCAATGTGTGGGAAGGGCAGTACTAGGTATATGTATATATCGACCTTCTTTACGCGATTTTCTTTCTATATTCCGAACGACTGATATACGACCAACATTTGTTAGCAACTGTTTGTCTAGACGGGAAGGGAGGTGTACGTTCGTAGGGCTCCGCCACTTCATGACAAAGTTCTTTAAACTGACCAGTTGGCAGTCGCACTTGATCTTCGCTTGATTCATTCCACAAGTCCACAACTCGACTGGTGACGAAGTGCTTCCTCACGTCCCTCCATTCTTTTGTCCAGCTTCCAGTTAAATCATCTTCTGGAATCTCTTCTAATGTCGAAGAAATGTATTACGTCAACGTAGTCTTGGACTGTTAGAAATTTAAGTATAGTTATCATGTCTCCTCTGACTTTTTTTCTTCTAATTGGGTAGATTGAGAGCTTCATCTCCTGTCTCCGTAGCTCAGTCTTCCCAGCTCTGGCATCATTCCTGCTACGGTCCTTTAGACCTATTCCAGCAACTTTGTGAGGTTCTACAAGTGAGGTGACTTGCCTCCTGGGGTATATTGCAGCTTAAGAGCGAACATACGTAGCTTAAACAGTCTTCCATATTACCCCACAGTTCACGAACATGATGGAAAATTGGACAGAGACCAATTCATGGCTTGCTTCACGCAGGATCCTTCTCACGTACTCCTCAGGTGACAAGTTCGACTCGACTTCGAGTATCTGCTGTCGTGCACTTCCTTCCTAGCTTTAACATCAACAGCAAACACAATCAGGTATGAATCCACCTCCTGTGGGAAATCATTTACCTAAATCAGGAACAGCAGTGAGCCCTGGAAGACTCCATTTGTCACTCTCGTCCAACCTGTGGTGTGTGTGGGTGTGGGTGTGTGTCCCACATCACTATGTCGGTGCAAGTTACGAAACCAACAGTCCAGCACCTGAACACACCCACCTCTACATCAGAACCGGTAGACCCAGCATCGCTAGACCTTCGTCCCCTGCTGAGCGCCGAGGTGACAGGACCTGCCAGACGCCAGCAAGACACTGGCCTTAATGAATCACTTTAAGGCACGAGCCACCGGCGGGGTAAGTGGATTAACAGGTGGTTGGTGCCGGCTGAGGCTGCCTGCTGCTCCTCCGCCACTGACTGGCCAGGCAATATACTGAAGGCAATTCAGAGTGTAACCACCACCCGCAGTAGAGAGGGAAAGGAGGGCTACCACCTTTTTCAAGAGAAAGTCTGTGGCATACGCAAAGAGTATCACAAATGGCTGCAGCGGTCGCCAGGAGTAACTTAAACAATGCTATCGAAAACTGTGGCTAGTCACTGGGTGCTGAACGCACCACAAGCTGCGCAGACAACATGAAGGCTGCACCCACACACAGCACCACATCCTGAAAGTACAGCTTCGCGAACGGCAAAAACAGCAACACAAGCTATACAAACAGAATCAGAGGCCACACAAACGATCACATTGAACGCAGAGGGTCGGCTAGGTTGCAGAAATCGGCAGCATCCACTCCAAGAGACGTCCGGCGCTATGCATAGAACTACTAGGTACCTATGGGCGGCACAGCGCAAGACTATGGATGACATCCACACGCTGGAGAGGTAGTCGCGAAGAGCCTTCTTAGGCATCATCAAGTTTACCGAGGGTAATGGCATTTGGAGCACCGGGCGACACGGCAATCGCTTGCCTCCCGCTCTCCGACCAACCTAACTTGTCCTAATGCGAACAACATCGTTAATAGGCATTTTACCGAGTTGTGCAGAACTGAAGTGAAACAGGATTTTGACATCAAAGAGATGGACCGGAGACTGGAACAAGTTAATAACAAGTTAGACCGTGTTGGACGTCCATCTGAACGACAGGAAAGCTTCCTCTGCTCCAGGGGTATTTAGTGAAGTACACACACACACACACACACACACACACACACACACACACACACACACACACAGAAACAGAGCAGGAAGCATAAAAAAAATGCAGAGAAGTACTTTTGTAGTTCAGAGTGGTGGGTAAATGGAATACAATGATTTAGGACATGGCTAACGCAGACAGCATACATAAATTCAAGAAGTGTGACAGTAAAGAGTGTTTTACGGGTAGAGGCCCCACGACTGTAAAACTCCACCCTTACACAGCGTCGATACGAGATCGGATCAAAAGCGAGTCCCCTGTAGTGACAACACTCTGGATCACCGTATGGCAAGGCATCCACAATACCAACCATCTGTGCCTCCCACTGAGCTGGTGTACTGTGATATTACGGCCTAATAAAACTAAATGCATCCAAGTCATCCCCCTTCAGAAATACCAACAGTGGCATTTACTAGTAAAACTGTTACTAGATGACAAAGATTTTTTTCTTTCTTTTACAAGATAATAGGTAATCACTTACCTCCTTAAGAGATAAAGTCATAGAAAAATTTGAGAATATGCAAAGATTTTAATACATTAACACTGGATGAAACTTTGGATTCCCTTGTCGAAATTTTGAAGGCTAAGATAACCTTCATTTCGTGACAGACCCTTCCCAGCTTGAGTACAAAAAGGAGTACCAATAAACTATATATGTCTCGGGTATATGTTCCTAAATGCTAATGTGCCCGCACTTCCTAAACCAGTTCACCTCGTCATAACACTATTTACATATATGCAACTGCTCTTTCTCTTACACAAGATGTGTAGCCGTTGTTAACGGCTTCGCCTCGCCCGCACACACTAGTCTCCCACAAATATCCTCGTCTTATATCGCACTTTAGCACTGTAACATCCAATGATCGTGTCTCAAGTTGTATAAAAGAAAAATCATGGTCTCAAACAACACATCGTACATCCCATGAGGATGACGCTAGCTAACTTAAGCAACAAAATCGAATGCAATTCCAGCTGCAAATGTAATATATAAATCAGTCTTAACCAACCACCAAGACGGCTTCTCAGTACCTGACTTTGGGACAACAGACTGAAGAGAGATGTATGTATGTTGCCTCTATTATGCCTAACAGCGCTGTTCGTCGGAGGGGTAGACTGCACAATACGTCATATTCTAGTGGTTATCAATATGCAGAGTCGATTAGTGACCAGTGATTTGATTGTGTGACGCTGGCGAAACACTAGGTTACCCTGACAACTGCAAAAACAAACTTGTCCACATATCCTACAGAGTTCTGCATCTTGTGGCAAGATTTCGATTCAGCTTACAGTAATTAGTATATCACAAATCATTCCAGCTTTTAAGCCCTCTCTCGGGTTATGTGGCACTGTAATACACAATTCCCTTCGTTTCAATCACCTATCTTAACCTCCAGTAAGACAACGGACTCTGGCATTATCACAGTTGTTTTCTATGACTACCAAGCGCGATTCCTTTTTTTCTTCTTCTTCTGGCGATGGAATTACGGACGGAAATAACCTATTCTTCCATTTGACTATGTGAGGCTCGAACAGTCCCGTCCTTATTCCGAGCTGTACTTAACACAGCCCCTGACACAAAGACCACTGTATGTCTCATACGTTGTTGTTTATAAAAGTTACGTGAAAACATGAGACGAATGCCAGAGCCTCAGGGAACAGAGCCGTAAAAAAGAAAATGGTTTACACAATGGAAAATGGTTTACTTAGATTGCTGTCTATATATGTATATAAGACACACTTTAACCTATATTGTTACGGTTTTCATATGTTTCGGGGAAGTAAATCTTGTGTGGGAGGTGATATATAGTGCTAAACCGTAACAACTGGTTATCATCAGTGTGAGGATATAGTTCATTACATAATCATGACATATATATATATAGTGACATCTGTACACACATGTAAGTGCCTGAAAATGATGACTGTGAAATATAATGTAAATCTTGATTACGAAAGTCTATGGGCGCTGAGCTACTGGTGTCTTATGTATAAGATATAATATACACACCATATCATCGGCTTCACTCTGTCTGTCTGTCTGTCTCCTCTTCTCACCGTAGGCTATTCCAGCCCCCCAGCCTACTAACCACAATATCCCCCACTCAAGCCCACTGACCACCTCACTAACGACTACTCCAGCTCCCTCAGCCTACTAACCACAATATCTCCCACCTTACTAACAACTCTATATGACCCACTGCCACTACTAACCACAATACCTCCCACCCCAGTCCACTAACCACCTCACGAACGACACACTATGACCCACTGCCACTACTAACCACTGAAACCCTTCCCTCGGCAGGTTCGTGCCGGCGTCGCCCTCCTCCTTGTTGTGCTGGTGGTCGTGTCCAGCGTCTCAGCCCAGCTCAACTTCTCTCCCGGCTGGGGCAAGCGGGCAGCGGCCGCCGGCGGCAGTGATGCCGCCGCCGCAGCCCTCCGCTCCCCTGCAGCCTTGGCCGTTGGGCCCTCCTCTCCCGCTGCCGGCGACACCTGCGGCGCCATCCCCGTCTCCACCGTCATGCACATCTACAGGCTCATCAGGGTCAGTCATGGTGTCAGGCACAGCTCTCTGAGTCGGTCTGAGCTTCTCCAGGGCCGAGTACTGGGGTCAGTGTGAAGCATCTCTCTCTCCACTATCAGTTCCAGCTTTGGGCTTACGAGGGACAATTCCTTCTGCACTGTAATATCAACTCTGTTCGCTTCTGCTTCATCACAGTTTCACGCATTACTACGGTTAATTCAAAATAATTCCTCAGACTAAAAAGCCACTCTTGGAATGCAACAGTCAACTGACTTCATCAATGAACGCTTCATCATCATTCCCCTAAAATGCTCCTGTGGGAACTCCAATTTCATTAAGGGTGCCTCAGAGAGAGAGAGAAACACCTTTTCATAACCTATTTGTCACCCAGGACTACAGCATACTTAACAGTCAGCTAGTACAGGAGGCGCAGTAGGTATAGATAGACAGCACCATTCCTTACACACACACACACACACACACACACACACACACACACACACACACCTCAGGGCCACAATAACCCAATAATCAACGCAGTTACATTTCCAGGGGCACTGCTGGAGGCCTTGTCGAATTGCCCTTGCTCAGCCGACACTAATGGTGGAGTCTGTGACGTGTCTGTGTTCTCCAAACTCCGCGGACACTGGCGTGACCTCTTTCAATCAACAAAGAGGGTGTGTCTTTTGTCTGTACGTGAACAGACAGAGGTATACGCACCTTGTGTCTGTGAACGTGAGAAAAGGTGGAAGTACTGTTATGTCTTTACTACAACAGACGTAGACGACTTGTTGCATGTGTTTGAATCAACATAAGGAAGCTTCTCTTATGTCTGTATGATCAGTGGCTTCATGTGGTGTCTCTATGAGGGAGTGGCAGATGAAGGTATTGTCTGTGCCTGTGATGTCTGTCCATGAGAAGAAGGTGGTGGTGTCTGTCTTTGTTTACTCTTGGGACGAGGCAGTGTCTTTGCTCAACATCCGGAAGCGGCGCTACATGTTTAAAGTACAGTACAGCTGTGCACCAGAACCTGCGTAAGGCGGTGGTGTCTGTACGGCTAGTCTGTGGAGCAGCCGAAGGAAGAACTGGTGTGCCAGCAGCAGGAGGCAGTGACTGTGTCTGTGCCATCTGTACATATCCAGCAGCAGATGGCCTCGTCATCTCTGAATGGAGCTGCCAGTCTGCGAACCAACTGACCGAAGGTCACATCACAGACGGAGAACCAACTGGCGGAAGTGAGGCTTGTGTCTGGACCCTCAACTGGAGGGGTGGGTGGCGAGGTGAGGAAGGGGATTACACCAACAGACACTGGCTGTACGACTGGAGATGAGCGGGTGGGTGTGGAGAACACCTCCAAGCGCATCTGTGTTTAGGGGAGTCAGCTGATGAAAAGTCCTGGTGCCATTGCGTGTTCAAGCGCTTTTGCCTCAGCCGCCGGCATCGAGCATTTGTTAATGAAGGGTCAGATTTACAGGCTCACTTATCTCTCATCAGTGATATTCATGATCAGAGGCGCCGCCGAGGGAACGGCCCGGGCCACTGTGATTGCGGAATCGTGCTAAGGGATCGCTAGGAGAGAGAGAGAGAGAAAAAAAAAATGATGGATCTGCATAGTGATTGCCGCGTGGGTGACGTCAGAGCCACCAGCTGGGTTTCAGCCTCCCTGACTCCCATGGAGAGGACAGTACGGCAGTTGGACACGACTAATACGGCCCTTCAGCACGACGGTACGGCCCTTCAGCACGACAGTTTAGCCTTTGACCACGACTGGAACGGCTCTTGAGCATGACGGTACGGCTCCTGAGCTTACAATAGCCCTTAAGCACGAAGGTATGGCCATTGAGCACGACCGCTACAGCCCTTGAGCGCATGACCCTTGGGCATGAGGGTACGGCGCTTGAGTTCGACTGGAGCGGCCTTGAGCACGACGGTATGGACCCTGAGAATGACGGTACGGCCCTTGAACACGGCAGCACGGCCCTTGAGCTCGACTGGGACGACCAGTGAGCACGACGGCACGGCCCTTGAACACGGCAGTAGGTTCCCTGGAGCACGGCGGTACGACTTTTGACCACGATGTTACGACCCATTGGCATTAAGATAGGCGAGCCTATGACCTGACCCTACGAGGGCCAAGCCATCATACCCGATAGTCGTTTTCAAGGGTCGTTAAACGTGGTGCTTAAAGGTCGTACCCTCGTGCTCACAGGGGTCAATTATCTGTGAATGTATTTTGCATTCTTACTTGGAGACGGTAATTCTTACACACACACACACACAAACACACAGTCGAAGTCTCGCACAAGGAGCCACGTCACTGCCGAAGACATCAAAGTCTCTTAAAGTTTTACAGGCCAAGGAATATATACTTCAGAATTAACATGTGATGATGTTAACGAAACTAACATTGTGTAAGGAAGTGTGACGAGTCGTCGTACACAGTCGGCAAAAAATGGTTTAAGTCGGCTGTCAAACTTTTAATGGTGACCATTATGGCAAAAACACATATCACTGTAGTTAGTTAGTGTGGATTCGAGCGTTAAAAACCCTGCAAAGTATGAGAGCTAATCCATGATATATAGCGAGATACTTGTGGTTAAAGGCGGTGTATACAACGAAGAACTTGAGGCGGTGTATATGACGAAGACCTTGAAGCGGTGTTTATAACGAAGAACTTGGGGCGGTGTATATAACGAAGACCTTGAAGCGGTGTTTATAACGAAGAACTTGAGGCGGTGTATATAACAAAGAACTTGAGGCGGTGTATATAACGAAGAACTTGAGGTGGTGTATATAACGAAGACCTTGAGGCGGTGTATATAACGAAGAACTTGAGGCGGTGTATATAACGGAAAACTTGGGCGGTGTTATAACGAAGACTTTGAGGCGGTGTATATAACGGAAATCTTGGGGCGGTGTATATAACGAAGAACTTGAGGCGGGGTATATAACGAAGACCTTGAGGAGGTGTATATAACGAAGACTTTCAGGCGGTGTATATAACGAAGACTTTCAGGCGGTGTATATAACAAAGAACTTGAGGCGGTGTATTTACAGTGGAAAGTATGTGTGGTAAATGGGCAAAGAACAAAACGTCTGTGAGGTGATTTGTGTTCGTGGCTGAGTGGATGGTGTGGGAAGTGGTGAGTTAATCTATTAGATTGACTGTTTCGCTAGGTGGATGGTTAGTAGGTTAATTCTTTCGCCAGTGGGTAGACCTAGTTTGGTTGGTAGATGTGTATGTAAGTTAATCAATGGGTAGGTGGAAGGGCTCAAAAGGTAGTTTAGTAGATAGGTAGATTGGGAGGTTGGTTACTGAATGATTAGTCAGAAGGTAGATAAGTAGGCAGATTGGTTTTAGGTTGTAAGTTTCCTCCCTTGAGTGGTTGATGGTTGGGTGGTTAGTAGGTGGATGGAAGGGGGGTCAGAATCGAGAGATGGTCCGAAGTAGACACTCGTTGGTCCCTCATACATCACCCATCACCCTCCCGATTACCTCCAACCACCACCTGGACCTCAGTCGACAGTTCGGGAAGAACCTGGTTCCACCATCCAACCTCGCCACCGTCACCTCCTGCCACATGAGATCCCCTCGTCCCCGAGCAGCAGTTCGGCACCAAGAACACATCCAACCCATCCGAAACTCTATGGCCCCTTCCTACCACTATGGACATCATCTGTAATCAGTAGACCACTATCCTCTTTCCCCTCCCCCGTTGTCTGTGTGAAAGCTGTCTGTTAAACCTCTCCTCTTCCCTTATGAATTTATCTACATCATGACAATTCTCATAATCATAGACAGGAGGGGAGGCCGGTAAGCAAACACATGAATCATCGGGAAGATGAGAGAGATGAGAGAAAACAGGCAGGCAAGAAGGAAAGACAGGCACACAGACATACAGGGAGGGGAACAGACACACGGACAGACAGGAGAGGGAACAGACAAACAGAAAAGCAGAGAGGCAGATATGTGGATCTCTACCAACACTCCGTTGTGACTGGTGATAAAACGCCGCTGTGACTGGTGATAACACCCCGTTGTGGCTGGTGACAACACCCCGTTGTGGCTGGTGATAACACCCCGTTGTGGCTGGTGATAACACCCCGTTGTGGCTGGTGATAACACCCCGTTGTGGCTGGTGATAACACGCCGTTGTGGCTGGTGATAACACGCCGTTGTGGCTGGTGATAACACGCCGTTGTGGCTGGTGATAACACCCCGTTGTGGCTGGTGATAACACACCGTGGGGGGATCTGGTAGTAGCACACTGTAGAAGCCGGCGATAATAACACATCCAGACGAAACGAGAAGATACTGAGGCGATAGTGGCGGCCTTGCCTTGTCCTTGGCCCACACCACCGGAGGCTAGTGAGATGTAAACACCACCCAGGACTAATCCCTGTACAACACTCATCAAGACTCATCGTAATCCAGTCGTCTTACTCACCCTATTCATCTGACTCATCTCTCGTAGCTCACAATTCTTAAACCAGGCCAGAGGCCACAACCACTCGCCCCTCCACAGTCACAACAGGACCATCCCATAACCTTATCTTGTCATCCTGCCGCTCCACAACCACCTCACTCACATCACCATACCATTAACATCCAACAGCCTCACTAGACCACCACGAATCTCTACTGTTGATATCAGTATCTTTTCATCCAGTCGCCGCTACGATGCTATACCACTACATTATCATCACCGCTAAACCACTACACTATGATATCGTCATAACCATACCAATACATCAACGTGCAGGTGCAACACTTCACCATCACCACCCACCACCACCACGCTTAAATGATACTACGGTAAGACCATGCCACACAACGCCACTACAGTATACTACTTCTAACTAACTGTCATACCACAAAACTCCATTACAGTATAACATCACTAACCCACATAACTGCACTTCAGTTCAACACCATCAACCCATAATTCTACCACCATACCACATATAGCAAGCCATCATTGAAATATCCCTACCATGGCCAATCCCCTACTACATCTACAACACAACCTTCAGGACAAAGTACCACATCACTTACACACCACAACGAGCACACCAACCCTACCACTACAACCTTATTACTTAAGTTAAGACACCATCCATCCCCACCATATATCTCATTCCCATCACCAGTAATCAATATCTAGCCCACCCCATCATCGTTACCATTATACACAAACCAAAAATTACACCGCCACCATAACACATCATCGACGTCACCAGAACCCCACCATACCACCAACACCACCACAGAAACAGATCACCAACACCATCACATCATCATCATCACCGCCAACGTATGATCACCACCACACAAACAGATCATTATACACCATCACCAGCACCACCACCACCGCTACCACCAACACACAAACAACATCTACACCAAACCATCTCCTCCACCACCACCACAACCAACTACACCTAACCATCTCCATCACACAAACAGACCACTACACCACACCATTTTCACCATCACCACACAACCAAGCCACTGCACCACACACCATCCTCATCAATCAGCGAGGCTGAGAAAAGGCGTCAGAGGACCTAGCCCCTGAGCTGGAACTCGGACCTCACAGCTGCTGAGGAAATTCCGCCATTAGCCTATGGTAATAATGCCCGACGGTGTCGCTGCTTACTAATGACCGACCCCAGGATGGGAGGGGGGGCTCGATGGCTCCACCAAGCCTCCGCCAGGTTGTGCGACACTAGATAAAATCAACTCCGTGAACACGACGGTACAGAACCCTGAGCACGAAGTTAAGCCCTGGAAGTAAATGCACGAGAGAGAGAGAGAGAGAGAGAGAGAGAGAGAGAGAGAGAGAGAGAGACTCGTGAACAGTAGTACAGCAGCGTTATGCCCAAGCGCTATGCAAAGAGCGAAAGAATAAATTGCGTAATTACGTGGTGACCATCCACGCCTCTCGCTCGCCGAACTGATACGTCTCTGTTCTGTGACGGTCGCCCTACGGTTCATTTTCCCATTAAGGGAAACAGAAATCTGTGTCTTATCAACTGAATATTTGGAGGTATAGATCATCCTTTTGCTCTTCTCTACAAACGTGAGTCTCACAGCTCCACAAATACTTCGTGTGTCAAAATGGTCATCGGGGAACCATCCTTAAAGTCTTCAGGTGAAGACGAAAGAAAAATTCCTATTAAGCAATAAAGACGATACTGCTTGTTAGATATTCATGAAGCGGAGGTAAGTTCAATGACTGACTGTGGATGACTGCTTCATCTTTGGCCCAATTAGTCTCTCATATATTACGAACCGGAGAGATAATTCCTCCTCGGCTCTGATTTGTACTCGTAACTAACCACCTCGGGTGTATTTACCGGGCCTCCTTCTTCAAGGTAATTTTGGTCAGCATTTTGAGAAGGCTCACCGGTCACTCAAGGTTAATGGAGCTTGTCCCCTACCTTGTGTGTGGTACAAACGAACATATAGGAATGGACAAACAATGGAATATGTGATGGTCTATGAGAGGGGGACAATATATGGGAGTACATGGGAAAGCTAGGTACCACACGACCTCCATGGTCTTCGACAAAGTCGTCTGCTGGAGGGCTGTTCATGGGAATACATGCGAAAGCTAGATACAGGAGACATGATGCTCTGCGATGATGTTTCTGCTACGACAAGTCTTTCCCAAAAGGCAAGGCTAACGTAACTCTCATCACAGGAAAGTCTAGGGTTACGATGAGCAAGTCACGTGAGTTGCCTTTATTCAAGTGTTCCGTATGAGATGGAGAGATCCGATGTTTGTGGGGATGGTAAGAGTGACATGAATTCCCAGTCTGTATAGATTGAGCCAGGCCTGTAAGGCAAATGGTTCTTTCTTATCCACCACTCCCTCCGGCTCATCGGCCGAGAGGCTGGAGTAGTGAGCCTAATTTTGAATTAAGTCGGGCACTGAACTGAAAGGATAGACTGCGTGGCTCTGGTATTGAGGAGAGTAAGAGCTGAAAAAAAATCTAGATTCTAAATGAACGATTGTGGGACCAGTCTAAAACAGTAAGGTTGACCTAATGTTAATTAAAGATGATGTGGTGGTGCTACTACGGAAGTAGTTGATGAATGTGTGGTTGAACCAGTTTGGGACAAGTAATTGTAAGTGTGGTTTAACACAAGTTAGTGTGTGGGTGCTGGAACTAATTTAGAGCATGTAATGGAGGGTTTGGTGGAAGTAATTTGAGACTAGTTAGTGAAGGTGCGACGGAACTAATTTGAGACTAGTTAGTGAAGGTGCGACGGAACTAATTTGAGACTAATTAGCAAATGTCTCTAAACTAATCTTGAAGCCGTATTTCAACTGCAAACTAGTAAATGGGACAACACAATTTCGGTGAGGTAGAATACTAATTTACTCTAATGCAAATTCCTGTGTAGCTAGAACAAATCAGATAATTGTGGGCATAGCGGAACACAGCAGCACCTTTATCATCCGGTTATGACTGGATGAATCCGGCAACAGATCCACTCGGACGCAACGGAAGAAAAAGTGACATGTGATAATTCCTGTTTTTGTTTCAGAGGGAATGTGTCTCTGACGTGTGTTTACTTGGCGTTGCACAGCTACTCTCCTCCTCCCACCACGGCTTGGTCCGTCATTACAGACATTGCTAATGAACCTCCCTCACACGGTCTGGAGAACCTTCCTCATACGGTCTGGAGAACCTTCCTCACACGGGCTGGAGAACCTCCTTCAAACGGTCTGGAGAACCACCCTCACACGGTCTGGAGAACCTTCCTCACACGGTTTGGAGAACCTTCCTCACACGGTCTGGAGAACCTCCTTCAAACGGTCTGGAGAACGTCCCTGCCACGGCTCCGCGAACCTTCCTGACACATGCAAGTCATCATAGAGCACGAACTCAAAGACACAATTTCTAGGACGAGAAAGTGAGAGGTACTCACATACTCCATATCAATGGATCTTAGATCCTTTCTCTTTGTTCTCTCTTCGAATCTGGTTCTCTATTTCAGTTTTACTGGGATTTTAGCTCCTCTTCTTTCTCCTCCTTCGAGTTCACTTAGGATTGACTCCTCTTCCTTCTGTTTCAGTAAACTTTGAATTCTCTTCCCTACATCTTACTGGGACTTGACTCCTATCCCTACGATTTCATTGGGAACTGGATTCCCTTCCTTCAGTCCGACTTGGACTTGGAAAATCTCTTCCTTCCACTTGACTCGGGCTTTCAGCTTTGAGACAAATACTCCTTCATGCAAGAGTCTTGCAGATCCTAAACAGAGACGACTTACTGTATAAAACCACTGTATTTTGGCACTCACCAGCCGTACCACAGTGACTTGTAACTGTATTTCCTGAGGATACCTGTGAGGCTTCTGTATTCCACGATCGAGGTTCTCTGTGTAACTTGACCGCTATGGGACCTCCTTATGCCAACTTATGCCACTGACATTTCTCCTGCAAGACCCCTGTACCGCTGGGATCAATGATGCAAGACAACCATGCAACGCTAGGGACTTTGGTGCAAGACCTGTGTAACGTTTGAAGCACCGTTGTAGGACTCATGTGACACTGATACAACACTCGTGGGACGCTGGAGACACTGCCACAAGTCTCATGTAACGCTGGGGATACTGGGGCAAGACTCATGTAACACACCGCTGCAGGACTTATGTTACACTGGTATGAGACGCATATAAAGCTGGAGACGTCGATACATGTCTCATGTAACGCTAGGGATGTTGGTACAAAACTCATGTAACGCTAGAGATATTGGAACAAGACTCATGTAACACACCGACCGATGCAGGACACCTGATACTAAGGACAATAATACGAGGTGGGGGCATGGTTAAACACTCGTGTTACACTTGTACAAGTGTTAAGGTGGAGGAACAGGTGCAGCACACGATTATAAAATCCATCGATAGTGGCAATACTGCAAGATCCGCTGGTGATGGCAATACTGCTTCAGGATCTGCTGACGATGGCTACACGAAATCCCCCCAGGACAGTGGCAACATTGCTACAACATCCAGTGGTGACGCCATTACTGGTACAAAAAGCCCAATTTCAGATATAAAACAAGGACAGTACGACTCTGCTTGCGTCACCTTCGTCACGGTGGCCACTGAAAACACCACTTTGTAAGCAACTGCCACTGATGATAAAACAGTGATTAATCCACCATCGACATTGGCATCACTTGAGGGAAGGGGGAAGGTTTTAGGATTACTGATACACTGTTACTAGCGTTACTGTGGATAAAATGAATAGAATTTAAGAAAAAAGATAAACCGCCATTGACCAATCAAGGGTTAAATATACAGTGAGAATGTGTGTCGTCTTGGCATTATCATGAACACCTGAAGAACGTGTTGCAAGATGACCTGAGATTAGTGATTTAGGTACTTGACGTTACACGTCTTTTATTGACTACTTTTGGAGATCGATACGCCTCAGGCGAAACCAACCACCCAACCAACCTACCAACCAACCAACCGACCAACCACCCAACGAACAAACCAGCCAACCAACCAACCAACCAACCGACCGACCATTTGGTTGGCAATGCTCACCATTTGGTAAACGTTGCACAGGTTCTAGTGTGAGAGACGAACATCATGCAGGACATGTTGAGCCGCTGAGGGCATGATTGCTGGTGGCGGTGGTAGAGTATCGCTTCCAGGTGTTCTCCTCTTTCATGGCGAAAGCGCGTCACGCTACCGTAGCCGTCCTGCAAGCTCTGGACCCCGAGCATCGCTCGAGGCTTGGTTAATCAAAAAAGCTCCTCCTCCTTCCTCCATATCTATGAGATGTCCACGGTTGACCGGCTAACTTGCCTCCCACAGGAGACGCACAGCACGTGCGGCTACGTGGAGGACGTGTGTGTGTGTGTGTGTGTGTGTGTGTGTGTGTGTGTGTGTGTGTGTGTGTTACCCTCCATGACTCGTCGACCAAGGAAGCATCACCTGCGGTATACACTCCCCATGGAACTGACCACCACGCGTAACTTATGTATGTCTACCCCGGCCAGGGATGAACGGCAAGGGCCCTCCTCCTTGGCTGTGGACGGAAGGAAAACCTCGCAGGGAACAACCGCCCTCAAGACGCCCGGTCCTAGAGACCGTTCTC
>JAUTXX010008188.1:0-10004 GCA_032273605.1 Panulirus laevicauda
TGCTACACCCGAGCTGTTTGTATGTGTTTTACTAGACTCCATCTGCTTGAAGTTACACTGCAAATGAAAAGTAACCTATGGCGAGGCAGTATCATCACAAGCTGATGAAACTGTGTACCATCTTGTCAGAGAATTTCTCTTTGTAAAGATCATCCTGTCTCTGCCACTGAACAGCCCTGAAGTTGCAAAAGCCCCGGATAAAGGGTTATGAAATTACAACACTAGGACCCCTTCATGAAAGCAGTCTTGGGATTGTATAATAATGATAATAACATACAAATTATTGGTTTTCAGGTTATCACAACAAATCCAGCCAAGCCTCCACCAGAGTTTAAAGCCTTAGGACTTAAGCATGTTCCTGCCCTTATCCATGGTGATGATGGTTATGATGCTTTGGATGACATCATTCAGTACCTTGACACAAAGTGAGTTATTTCCTGTATTCTAAAATGAAATATCAACATTTTGCAATGAGATTAATAAAAGCCATTCTATATCAAATATATAATTATCAAAACTGAGTTATCCCTCAAACAAGCCGAGTACATTACTAAAATAATAAATATCCCCTTTGTTGAGATAAGGTTAGGTGTGTTGAGGTGAGATCTGCTTAGGTTAGATTTTCCCAGGTTACAGTTATCATGGAATAACCTTTCAAAAGTACAAAATCCCAGAAACCTTTGCTAGTACATGAGTTGAATGATGTCTAGTAACACCAGTAAAGCTGTACAGTATTAGGTAAATCATCAAGTAGCACACACAAAACTTAAAAGAGTCCAAGCTAGCTGACATCATTGATGGAACTTTTTCAAAAGTCATATAAAATTAAAGTTAAAGAATGATTCCTCTGGTAAGCTACAAAAGGAATAAAAAAGTTTGCTTAAAACTGACATAGTTGGAACATTAAAGAGATGATATATTTGTGCACTAAAGATAGAGCCAGTGTGTTGCACGGTGTAGTATACCAATGAAGGAGTTCCCGGTATGCTATACAGATTTTAAACTACTACTATAATGGGCAATACTGTGCTTAAATCTAGGACCCCCCCAAAATTATGAGGCTAGATGAATGTTAAAGCCTTATGGAGGATGAAATCTGGATGATGAAAGTTACCTAGAACTGGCATAACCTGTAGAAAGTTAACAAGGGTCAGAGTATGAAATCATCAGTCACTAAACAATGGAAAAAAGAGAACCAATTACAATGTCTCACAGCTAACAACTGGCTCAATACCATTAAATATTTACATCAGCCTGTGTTCAAATGCAAATCTTTCAAGTACTGTATGGAGAATAGTTGAAATAAATCATTTTTTTTGTAAGCAGCCAGAAACAAACCCATGGTGTTACCAGACTTCATCTGCATGGTAAAGCCATGCCATTGTCAGTGGTCAAAAAGAGTACAATCTCCTCAAGGAAATCATTCCAAAGGAGTTCATCATTTTCCTGCTACTGATTGTAGTGTAGCCTTGGAGTTGCAGAAACCTCAAGGATTTAGTCTCATGTTCATTGAGAATGGTACTACAATTTCCACCTTATCTCTAGTCATAATCAATAGATAATGGTAATATAGTTTCAACTCCAATCTGTTGCCTAGGAAAGAAATATTCAAGAGGATGAAAAGTAATCTAATTTCAATTTCTGAGGACATTCTACTGGGATAATATACTTTAAGTACTATGTGTTAATGTAAGTTAATGTAATGGGAGAAAAATATTAGAAACAAATTTTCATTCTTAAATGACTTATCAGCATAATACATCATTTCTATTAGGTTTCCTGGAGGTGGACTCGAGTATTGCAATCCTGAAGCTGACCTCGCCACCAAAGACTTCTTCTCAAAGTTCTGCTTCTACATTAAGGCAGTCAACCAAGATCCTTCCAAATTAGATCAGGCCCTACAGAAACTTAACAGTTTTCTGGAGAAATCCACATCTATCACTAATGGCCTTACCAATGGTGATAGCAACCATCAGGTATATACTTACATCTAGATTTCATGAGTATCAGATTACTTTCCTCAGTAAAATGAGAGTAATGGGTAATAACCACTTTCATGGATGCTTAAACCAAATATTCAACAAGAAAATTCTCTTTCTCTATGCCACATGAATGGGGCCCTCCACTTAAACAAATTAGCAACAGATTAAAAGGTCTAAGATATGTTATCAATGAGATCCAAGTGTCATAGCCAAAGAGTATGCTTGTCATCTGTGGTAAGTTTAGACAAATAAAGCATTGTACAAAGGCAATTGTGTGAAGGGGAGGAATAGGCAGAACATTCTGCTTTCTTCATTTCTTATATAGTAAAATCCTATTTGCAATAAGATATTAAGATATTATAGGTCATTGATATATTTTGAGCAATATGGCTAAATATAAGCTTATATCTCTTTCATATTTAGTACAAAGACTACATGTAGATAACTGCATATCAACCAAATCAATATTAAGGAAACAAAGCAAAAATGAACACACAACAGAACCCGAAATGCTATTCCAAAAAATTTGATATCGCTAAAACTTTTCATGGACTTTATTAACTATTCATCTCTGTTCATGTAAAATACATATAGCTTGTATAATCAAAGTTATGGCTGGTATCAAAGGACTTACTTCATGACGCATCAATCAAAATTTAATCGGCATGCCACAAGATTTTGTGCATAAAGAAAAAATGCAAATAAAGTCTCATCTTGTGGTAAAGACGTCAGAATACTAATTCTACACCAACCCACTAGCACGATGAAGAAGAAGAGGAGGACTGTCTTCCTGAGGCCCAAGTGCAATTTCTATGTGGCAACCGACTGACACACTTGGACTGTGAGGTCCTCCCAAAACTGCAACACCTTCGAGTTGCAGCAAAGATTTTAAAGGATTATGATATTCCCACCAACCTTAGGGGTTTCTGGAGGTATGTAACCGAATTTTCTTTTAAAGTAAACATCATCAACAATTGCATATCAACATTACATTGTCTGTTATTACACTGTACTGACTACCAATATAATCATTTTCAGTTAATCCATACTCATGTAGTTATTTTTGTCTTTGAGCTCAGTAGTGCATTATTAATCTCCCTGGAATGCTTCACTCATTTGACATGGAATACCTTATTACATTTACCCAAAAATTTGTCAAGTTCTACTAATTTCTTAAGTTATCCCAAGAACACAGCAGAGTTTTGTAATTTACTATTTTCTACAATGCACTGAGCTTGAAAGCATGGAACTGATGAAATTTCCAAACAGCATAAGTACCTCAAGTAGATGTGATAGGGAAAAGTCAGAATGAAATTTAATCGAAACAGATGAAACAAATGACAGTAAAATTTGAGTTTGAGATTTATAAAAGTCCTATAAATGATTTGTAGTCACTAAATGACATATCAAACAAACAAAGAAGTCAATGAAAAGGACATACTTCTTTGATGTAATAAGATTCTTGATCTGTGATTTTGCAAAACCAAAAGAGGGGGAAATATTACATAAGATACTGCTTTGTAATACCAAGCTACATGACAGTTGAGAGAATATGAGAAGCTTTTCCTTATACATATACTATGCAGTTATGGTGAAAAATGTGTATCAGTCGGTATGCAAAGTGATCTTGCTGAGTAAGCCATTCCATGAGAGCAAAACTAAGTACAGAAGAGATTTAGCAAAAATATACCTTTTTATAAACCATTAAGTATCAGTTCATTTATCTCTGTTGTAAAGTATAGAGTATGTATTAATGCACACTTTTTTCTCCATCCAGATTCCTCCATGCAGCCTACACTCATCCAGTGTTTGTACGAACCTGCCCATGTGATCAAGAAATTATTCTCCACTGGCATGACAGACCAGAGACTCCTAAACTATCACATAAAAAGCACTCAGTCATCGCTAAAGAAAAGCCAAAGTATTCATTTGATGTACCTGTTCATGCTTCAGTAGTAACAGTGGTAGATGAATAAAAATTTCCAAAACATCAGCTGATAACTTTTAGTTAGAACTATCATATTCAGCATTATACACCAATCCTTTTATTAACAATAAATTAAATTGATTTTTCTTATGCAAAGTCAAAAGTTTAAAGTATTGACTGGGATAAAAAAAAAAAAAGATCCTTAAAATAAACCAATTTGTTTTCTGTTGACTAAACAATTTGGATGCAATTGTTATCTTAATATATTGAAAATAATGGGTAAAGAAAGATAATTTGTTCATTCATAATCACTGAACAATACTTAATGAAATCCGTCCACTGAGAAGGGTTCTGACACAAAACATCAATGCTTTAGCATCTTAGCATGGCTAACAAATGAGAAATACTGTGTACTGTGGCCAATAAGGTGCTAAGCTTCAATTAATTTTTTCAACTTGGTAGCATATTAAATGATATATCAAAGAGTAACTAATTGTATACAACTAACATCAAAATATCAAGAAATTAAACCCAAGTACTTTATACTTTTGATGGCAATTAGAGTGGCATTTTCCTTCATTCTACCACAAAATTACAAAATACAGTATATTTCAAACTGTGTATTAAACTGCATTAAACAAAATAATATTTAGTGCAATGATTTTTCCAGTAATATCCACAGGGAAAATAGTATATGCAGCAATTAGCATATTACTGTGTAGCTACTTTCTAATGTGTCGCCATTACTGTACTGAAGATAAAAAAGAAAAATTTCACAAAAAATATTTTACTTTTTTCATAGACTTTCATCCCAACACTCAGAACAGTTTCTACAAACAAAAAATTCAATACATAATATGGTGATGAACTCATCAGAATGCATATCTATTTCCAATGTGTTAAATTTACTGGAGGTCACATCCCTATGCTTCTTACCACAAAATAACTGATTTTTCACAACAGAAAAATTGTCATAAATGAATCTTAATGGCAAGTACGTTTTTCAACAACCCTGAATGAAAACCCATACAAAATATCATTAAATTGGCTTATATCCCACAAGATCTGTGAAATTACTGTACGACCTTCACATCATATGTACTGGATTTTATAGGTAATGGTAGTAATTTCTCTTTAAATACTTTTCCAATCGAAACCAAATAGTGGTTACAATTATTCATTCTGCCATAAATTATGCTGATGACAAAAACACTAGTTCTCTCTTATAAGATGTTGAGACATGTTACTGCTACACAATTTATGGAATGTATCTTGTATAATATGATACATTGTACATAAATCAATCATTATCTCTCTTTACAGCTTTTAAGGACCAGAACAAGGGTTATCCTTTTTTTTATACTAAACAGTATAAATCAAGGAAGAAGAAAATCTGGTCTGTTAAACTTAAATTTTGTTTAGTCTAGTCCAAAGCTTTTTTCTACATGCTACATTAATGTAACAGATGACAAAAGTCATACACAATAAGTTATAAAGAAAATACATTATTTCTTAGGTATCCTTACCAATTTTTATTCTATTCATAGGGTTCCCATCTAATATGGGGCTTATGTGTCAAGGTGTCAGATTTTGATACTGTGACATATTCTGGACTGCACTACATTAATTTCTTTTTATGTATAGCACTATATTTAGTAAAGCTTTCAAAATCATTTATGCCTTTCTACTTGAAAGTTGTTTTATAACCCTTTATGTCCCTTTTAGCACAAGTCTTATCCTAATTAGTCAAAGAACATCCTGTACTCTTTATATTCATATAAGCTGCAATTAATATTTTTAAATAATTTAATCAGTTTAAGTTGCAACAAGACTGATTGCTAACATTGGATTTTCTGTCATCCACAGTTGGCCAGGCATCAAATGTGAATTTAGCAATCATGACAGCTAAGTGGTCATAAGAGAACCATACAGTAACATCATTCAAATTAAATGTTACAAATGTTACTGCAGTCATTTATTCATGATCTTCATTGCAGAGTTAAATGCATCCAAAACAAATCTCATTTGACCAAACTTATCTACAAAATATGATTTGCAAAGTAATTGACTACAAAAGTCTCAACCTAAAAGAGAGTAAAAAGGGAAAGACTAAACATGCAACCAACAGTTAATGATTTGAAGGGAGAGGTCATACGAAGCAGGAAATAAACAACCTGTAGAAGTCTACAAGGAAAGCAAGTGGGAGGAATGATGAAAAGCAAAATACAGACACCCCAAAAAGGATACCATGCTGCTTGTATTCAGTATGTCAGATTAGTGATTCTACCTTGATTTTCTTACTCCACCACTCCATATACTATGTATACTGCCTAAGCCTGTGGACATCTGAGTTTCGCAATGGGTTCAATTAATATTCCCCAATCATGAAAAAGTGAAGCGGTACAATATAAGTGGAAGAATTACACTGCTTTATTCTGGTAAATCAGGTTATTTACAGCCAAAACCAAGTGACCTATCAAACCATTTCAGCAGTTAAGGATATGATTTAGTTTTTATGGTTAACATAATTTTTCTTTATGAATGTTCACTAGGTCCTACATCTATGAAGTAACACCGGTAACAAACAAAGAAATGCCACTCTCTAGTTGTCACGTATAATGTAATAAAACCAGAAAAACCGTTACCACAGGCAAGCCCCATAGACCTTTCTGTGGTTTCCCCTGATCACTTCACATGCCCTTGTTCAGGCTAATTGACAGCAAGTCACCCCATGAGGACCACAGTGCTCTGATCTGATCTGTACCATGTCAGCTTCACATCATCCTACACGTTCAGGCCCTGATAACTTAGGGCATCTTTTATTCCATCCTTCCATTTCATCCTCAGTCTAATCCTCCTCTTTATTCCCTTTACTTCTGATGCATGTACTGTATCTTCTTTGTCTCTCCTCACTCTCCCTCTTCATTTGTTCAAGCCAATTCAACCCACCCTACTCAGCTCTCCAGCATACTCCACTTAATACCATACCAATCTCTCACTTGATCAACACTCCTCACACCATTCCATTTCTAACACATCCATTTCCTTACATATTTATGCCCATAACTCTTATCCATACAGCACCAGCAGAACTACTATACCATCAACCATACCCTTCTTGGCCTTCAATGAGAGTGACCTTCCTTTCCACACACTAATTAATGCACCCAACTTATGGTTCACTTCAGCTCCCATATTCAGACATCAGCTTCAGCAATTTCTCGTTCATCTCCAAGGTTCCCCATCCCACCCCAAACAGATTACTCCAAAACCCTTCCATTTACCTCCTTCATTACCCTATCCATAAACATTAAACAGCCATGGTGACATCAAACATCCTTGATACAAACTCACCTTTGCCTGGAACCATTCACCCATGTCTGCTCACATATGTCCCTTCCTTTTTTGATAAAAACTCCTCATTGCTTTAGAAGCTTTCCTCCCACACCATATATCTGTAGCAACTTCAAATGTATCTCTATCAATCCTATCACAAAGTTTAAGCATAAAATGGGAAAATTTGAAAATATGCTTCCTGAAAAAAATTCTAGTTGTTCTAAACAAAGCTATTCAATAAACAGAGTATCAATAACAGTAATACCAACCAAAACACAGTACACATACCCTACCTGGTTAAGATAATACTGTGTTTGAAACTAAAACTTGACCATTAGCATGTGTTATTCTTTGTGGAACAAATTTTTCACATGACTTTTGTCAACATAATTAAATAAATAAACATACTTTTACATCCAGTGACAACTTAGAGAAAAATCTGAAAACATTACATAAAGAAAACTTGAAGAGCATCCTTCTGGCTGCCTACAACTGTTCTATCAAGTCTTTTAAATATCTGCTTACCATCATAGATGATCATGGCGGCTTTTGATGACCTGCTCTACAGACCACTGGAGGTCAGTAAGGCATGCATGTAACTTTAATAAAATATGAAAAAATTATAAATATGTCTGTTGCCTAAAACTATTTAGCTCCTAGAAAATGATTGATGTGTTCCCCAGCAAGACCCTTAAGATGACAGCATTTTGGGATTTTCAAACATAATAAAAAAAAGTTTTATCAGTCAATATGAACTATCAACAAATGTAAAAAAAAAAAGAAAATCTAATAAATAACCATATCTGTAGCTGTACAGGCATTCTAATCTTGCAAGCAACAAAAGCTCTGCTTTTCATATATTTGGTGACTACTGCTGACTCATTTATCTCTTCTCTGCTACTACTGATACATCAATATTATGCAAAAAACTATTCCCAGTGCTAACAGTTCAACAAATGTCAAATCATTATCACTATTCAGTGACTACTACCTCAAATACTATCATAAATCAGTCACTAATTAATGTGGGACGTATATGCATGCATGTCAGGGACGCACCTCCCCACCCCCATATCATCAGGGTAACTGATATGCTAGGGTTTTTCAATGCTAATCATAGTTGTTGGTGACATTAAACATCTTTACATACCAGTAAAATTCATCTTTCAATTAAAAAATTTGTGCACACAGAGAAAAATGTAGACCCTCTAATGTCAAAATGCATAAACCTCAGTAATTGTGGTTGAAAGATTAACCTACAAGGTCAAGTATCATAAAACATCATGAACCACACATTGCCAAAGAAATGATTACCTGTTGAGTAATTGTTATCTGTGGTACTTAACTAGGTTAATATAATAAATCTTATATCATTAATCTAAGGCTATAATAGAATCTACAGAAACCTAAACTTAAACTAGTTAGTTTGAATAAACATTCCCATGTTCTGAGTAATACTAAACTTATGATGAAGTTCTCTACATAACCAAATAAATCCTATCAGGGAGAATGAAAGTCTTCAGTTACTCCTAAAATCAACCAAATTCACCAATACATATTGATGTAATGGTGAATTTAACTTGCTGAAAATTTAACTTGCTCTAAATTTAACTTGCTGAAATAAAAAATACTAGTTCAACCTTAACATTCTTGTGAGTGAATGCCAGATGAAACTGTTCTATCATACTATAATGGTTCCATTTATATGATCCTTGTTGGTTTCTAAAACATAATTTCACCACAGTAAAGATTTTGAGGGGGTTATGAAGATTAGGAAACTTGTGAGGGTTATTTACATAACAACAGGCAAAACACTTCTCGAGATCAACAGAATCTACAAAAATCTGACCCAACCTTGCTTGCAGCTTCAGATTTTCCTTAATTTTCGATGTGATAGTCAAAACATACCATTAATGTTATCTGCATCCCTTCAAAAGTGCACAGGAACATAGTCACATGTTCACATGCATTTATGTTTCAGTGCTTACATATGCCCAGCAACTATCTGTAATCGTGAGATCTTAACAATCACATGTTTTCCAAAGAACATAGAAAAAGCTAAATAATGGCTGCTTTTAGAAGTTTGATGAGGTTTTAATACATTTTGTTGAGTTCTCCACACGTTTCCCTTAGTTTTATGTTAATCCCAGATTTTCCCCAATTTTCATTGTTCTTCCCATTCTCGACTTATCTACTGTATATCATTAACAACAACACTATCACTGTCAAACAAAGTCAGTGACACTTAAGTGAGATTCACAGTGCCCATAAAGTAGTTCTTTCCCTCTACTCCATCTCTAAACATTCATTTAGCAATAATTTCTATAAGCCATCTATTAGCTACAGATTCTAGAAGAATTCTTTATGGACTAGATTTAATTTATTTTAAGTGGATATTAGATTAAAATCAATGAGGTGCAACAGGAACTTTTCTTCTTAATCTACATTAAAGTTAATAAGAGGAAGAGCTTTGGTGGTATACACATAAAAATCAAAAGAACCAAAGAAAATTATCTCTTCTACTAACAGCAAATTACATTGATCTCCAGTTCTAGTCAAAATATTCTAACGATACCGCCGTCTTCCATGTGTCACATGGTGAAGAATGTTCACTACAAGTGTTTGGTCTTCCAGAAATAAATTTGCAAGAAAGCACATGCGCAGTGCTCAAACCTTCTGGAACTCAACTATGTTAATAATGTCCCAATGTCGGTACTATTGTTCGAAACACCCGTCTCAAAAACTATCTTCATTTCAAA
>JAUTXX010008199.1:0-10004 GCA_032273605.1 Panulirus laevicauda
TCCTAGAAGAAGATTTTTTAACATACTGATTTCTAAATGTGTAGAATACCTTTTCAATAGCTTCGAACGTGGACTTTACCTACATTTGCTCGACAGTGCCTTAATCCAGTAAGTCAAAAAAAACCTGCTCGCTATAAGAGTACATTAGATTTAGCTCTGGCTACAAATGAGGATTTCGTCGATCATGTTGAAGTTGGAGAAATGTTTTGTACAAGTTATCAATGTCAAATTACTTTTGAGGTCATTTTCAACACTGCATGTAATGTTGGTCAACACGACGGTCGCAAAAAAATACCCGATTTTAAACATGCAAATTTTAATGATAACATCATTGTTGACAGGCAAACCTAGGATGATATGATCGACGAAAATGACATGAACTTAATTTGGAAAAGCATCAGTAAAACCTTCAGAGCAGTAGAGGGAACTTACGTGCCATTTATGTAGTAGAGGATCTATTTGTAAACGAGGCTAAGGTGGTGGAGCGATGAAATAAGAAAAATGCCAGTTGTCTAAGAAAGTAGCTCATAAGAAACTTCAAGAATCCACTAGCCAACAAGATACGGTAAGTTTTTAGATTTCCTGAAAATGCAAATGAAACCCAAAGGAGTATTGCAGTTATGTTAGAAGCAAGAGTCATTACCCAGTCAATAGGTCCATTAACTACGGAAAACGTAAAAATATTGAATGACTTTTTCGGATCTGTATTTACGATCGAAGACTCAGCCTGTGTTCCTAGTCCAATTTCAATGATAAGAGAAGAGAACGTTCGTCAACATCTTGACATAAAATCCCAAGACAGACTTTCAGCAATGAAAGGAATGAAAATAAGTAAAACGGCAGGTCCTGATAAGCTTTATCAGAGAACAATGAAAGATGAGGAGAATGAGATGGTTAAACCCTTGGCTGCCTGTTTTCCAATAAGTCACTTGCTACGGGAAAAGTTTCAGATGAATGAAAGTTTATCAATGTATCAAGTACTAAATCACTGCCCGGAAACTATCGTCCTATTAGCTTAACGTCTGGCCTTGGGAAATTCGCGGAAACCATCGTTAGAGATAGAATTGTGAACCATTTGGAAGACCACCGTTTCAATAACGATTCCCATCACTGGTTTTCGACGAAATCGTTCATGTCAAACAAATCTGTCTGATTTCTTTTACGATGTGATAAACATGTATGACGAAAGTAGAGCAGTTGACGTTATCTATCTAGATTTTCAAAATGCTTCCGATAAGTTTCTGCCTCAAAAGTTACTTGTAAAGATTTAGTCACACGGCACAGATGGGGTTGTACTTCGTTGGATAGAAAATTAGTTGACTGGCCGTAAGTAGATTAATGGTCAAACCTTAGAATGGTTAGACGTAACAAGTGATGTACCACAAGGATCAGTCGTGGGACCAGTTCTCTTTTTCACATATATTAATAATATTGATGATGGGCTTCATTGCAAGATATCAAAATTCACTGATGATACAAAGTTGGGAAATAAATCTACAGATGAAGTAGAATATCTGTAGCTTCCTACTGACCATAGACAAACTGAAGGACTGGGCTCATAGGTGGCAAATGAATTGTAATATCGATAAGTGCAGAGTTTTACATAATGGTAATAAAAACGAAAAGACAAGTTACATTATGAATTCTGTTGAACTGTAAAAGGTAAATGAGGAAAAAGTGATAATCTCTGGTGATCTAAAACCAAGTAAGCAGTGCACAGAAGCAGTGAAAAGAACGAACAAAATTCTTGGATATACCGGTAGGACCTTCGAACTTAAAGTCCAGGAAAATCATCCCAACTCCGTACAATTCATTGGTGCGTCCCCCTCTTGAATATTGCCTTCACTTTTGGTCACCCTAATTGAAAAAATGAAAAATTGACAAACTGGAGAGAAAGCAGCGTCGAGCTACCAATATGATTTCTGGGCTGAGAAACATCCAACGAGAGCAGATTAAACGACTCAAGTCTGTATGGCTTAGAAAAGACAAGGTTGAGAGGTGATCTGATACAAATATTCAAAATCATCAAAGGCTTTGATGATCTTGATCTATCGAGTTACTTAAGACTTGATTCGTCTGATTTTACTTGCAGTAATGGGCGGATGTGGATACGTACTTTTTTTCAGTAGAATTATTAACATATGGAACAGTTTGCCAGTTAGCGTGGTTGAAAGCAGAACTATAGATACCTTTAAGAATAGACTTGAATATTTCGCTTCAAGTCCACGACTTACATTAATTGCGCCTCCGTAGCCTCACTGACAATTTGCAGGTTATTCTCTGTGAATTATCTGTTTACCTGTATCTGTATCTCCCACTTTCCCAAACAGACTCTAAAGTGCTTCGTGATCTGCTGCTGATTCAATTCCATTGTATTCCTTTGTATACTCCCTGGAGCGCACAAGGAAGATATTTTTCATGCTCTGTACCTGGAAAATCATAGAAGGTGTAGTTCCCAACCTACATTCGGAAATAACATTCTACTGGCACGACGGGCATGGAAGGTTTTGTAAAATACTACTTATGAAATCCAACGGTGCGATTTGCAAAATAAGAGAGAACACCTTAAACATCCGGGGCCCAAAACTCTTCACCGCCTTGCCAACTACCATCAGAAATAGGATGGGATGCACGATAGAGAAGTTCAGAAATGCACTGGACGAGTCGTTGCAAGATGTACCAGACCAGCCGGGCTTGGAGGGATATGTGGGCCTGAGGATTGCGGCTTTCAACAGCTTGGTCGAGCAACGATCCATCCAGCAGCCTGGGTCCAGTCTGGACTGTGGGATGGAAGACCTCGAGACACTTCACCAGGTGTTCATCTTGTAGTGTGATGACTTGCCTTAGCTTGGGATGATACGTATACTTGTTCGATAACTGATACAAACATAAGTGTGAGTACATATGTTTGTATGACAAGTGACTGAACCCATGGTTAGATACATACTTATGTATGATAACGACCTTATGTACGAATAAGTTTATCATGTTTGTGTACCTTACATTGTCTTCGGAAGTGCTCGGGCGGAGTCCATGCTACTGGGTTGGGTCATTCTTAACAAAGCTGTTAGAGGCTCCGGTCCTCAAGTCGAAGTAACTTGGCACATCTGGTACATCTTGAAGATGCTTATTCAGGGCCTTCTTGAACAGTCCTCACAAATGTTCGAGTTGTTTTCTGTTTGCCTCACCTGTAGGATTCAGTGTTAATGATTTGCCGCCGTACGTTGCTGTCATGGCAGTTGTGTACCATATTTAAGTATAGTATGGGAACCATGATGTGACCTGTTCGATAACAACTTGTACAGCAGTTGCCCAATTTTCCTGGTTATTCCCATCGAACGTATTTTTTGTGTTATGACACCACGGTCTCATTCATCAAATGTTTTTGCAAAGTCTGTGTGTATACCACACCATTTTATTTGTTCTCCAGATGGTCGAGCAATTAAGAGAGGTAAGATCTCTCCGCCCTGACCATCTTATGCTGAGTTATGTAGATTATTTAATCCCGTAAAGTCAGACACCTTACCTCTAACGACTCTCACGATGATTTTGATAATATACAATGTCAGGTCCATCGGTGGGTAGCATTTTGGAGTTTGGTGATGTGTGTCAGTATCAAACGCTCGAGGGTATTGCCACTGTCTAGGTTTTCCCCCAGAGATCGTACGGTACGTAGTGTTCGTGTACGTTGAGTCTGGTCTCAGGGCAGGATGCATGGCCTGTGGTGAGATCGACTGTGTGTAACGTCCGGGGATTCACTGTTTATCTTTAAGGTGTTTTTTGGCTCACTGATCATTGATTCATATTGTTTTCTTTTTTACCCTCAGTTGTCTCCTGGCGGTCATCTGTATTATACTGTCTTCTGTTCTTAGGGGACCAATGGAGTTTGTGGTCCTCGATTTGCGTTTTGCACACGAGTTAAAGTATTTTGGGTTTTTTCCTATTTCATTAATAGCTCTTTCATCGTCTTCCTTTTATTATGACTCGTATTATTTTGACTTTAGGGTCTAGGTCTGTGAGATAATATGACGGATTCTCTTTCCAGTGTTGGGTCAACTTTTTTTTTAAGGGTCTGCAATTCTTTTTCGCCTCCTGTGTAGTGGACGTCCTAATTTTTCTGCTTCAGACCCTCTTTGCTTTTCTAAATTCATACGTACATATATGTCTGTTGCATAAGTCTTAAGATGGCCCTACTCTCAACATACTTCTCTAGTGTTTGGGAGTTTAGTAAAGTTTCCCATTGTATCGCACAGATCTCGTTGCTCACATCCGCCCATATTGTCCGCTTACTGTAGAGACTGAGCTTACTGACTACACATCTTTGGTTGGGTGCTTTACTCTGGTAATTGAATATCCATAATTTTTCACTTCACTTAGGTTGTGCTCGGAGAATAAGGTGTTTGAGATGGTCACTGTTTATGAGGATGAGGAAGCAAAAGGTTCCCCTCTTTGTGTCTTATGTTACGTCGCAGGTTAGAGACAGAAAGGTCAAGATAACCCCTTGGCGGTCTTTGATGGCATCAAAATGGCTTCAGTTCCAACAATCGGTAACTTAGAATGTTACTCAGATTCTGAAGTACCTACATCCAAAATTTAGGGCCTCTAGTTGCTGCGTTTCAGCCGTGAAAGAGAACGAACAAATGCACGAATAAATCTTTCCCAAATCTACTCAAGATCTTCCTCAAATCTTCCCCAGATCCTCCAAAATTCTTCCCCAGTTCCACATCAGGTCTTCTCCTGGTAACTCCAAGATCTTTCACAGGTATTCCCCAAGTCTTTCTCCGATCTTCCCCAGATCTTCCTTACATCTTCCTCAGGCCCTTACGTGGTTCTACCCACCTCTTCACCAGATCTTCCTAAGGTCCTACCCAGATCTACGCCAGGCACGTTTTAAAGCCACATTTGGCACTAAAACTCTTCGTTAATACCAACCCGTGTTTCGCTCAAGGTACATAATGATTTTTTATAAAAGGCTTTTCGTGTCGTCAGAACAGACTTCAGGACCAACATACCGTAGCTTGAAATTTAACCCAAATTCTAAAGTATGTACATGCAGAATGTAGGTGCTACCGTTCGGCCGTGAAAGAGAAACGCACAAACACTTGAAAATATGTGGAGGATTTTGGTACTGTCGACGTGGCCGAAAAAGTTGGTGAAATCAGTAAAGATGAGAGCCATGGTGGTGTTGCGTCTCTGCAGCAGATAACACCCGGGAAGCAGATGAATCAGTGCATGCACGAAGAAGTCAACATATTGCCAAACTTTTGAGCTTCTATTGAACATGCAGTGTACGTGTGTGTCAGCCCAATTAGATACAAGACTTTTCCGAAGCTGGGAATCAGGGCGATGGCATTGGGCCATAACTCACTGAGAGACTGAGGGTTTGTTGACTTCATTATCAGGGAGACGTATGATGTCTGCCAATCAACGGGGCATTTTGACTGACGGAGGGAAACGTTAATGACGGAGCAAAGGAGCTTGGCCAGCTGAGGGAAGAACTTGTAATTTCATAGTTAATTCAGGGTTGAGTAGAGTGCTCACCTTGATCAAGCCTTTGTCCCTGCTTAGTAATAATCTCAAATTCTTGTGTTGGGTGGAAAGCAGACGATGTCAAGGTTGGGTGGGTGGGGGGGAGTCTCTTGTCAGATGTCGGCGAAGTGATCGTTAATAAGCTGAACTTCTTCAAAGGATAGATTACTGAAGCGAGGAAAGGATGGAATCTGTTTGTTCAAATCTGTTTGTTCAAACACTTCTTTTTCAAGGATTTCAGCTCCCCGTACAACTGGCTGCTGTCAGAATGTTTCAGGTGCTGGAGTTTGTTCGCACTTTCCATTTCACAAATTACTATGGTACGAAGGGCTATACAGAGGCTGGTAGGCCCGGTCTGGCTGTTGCATTAGTTTCTTTATACGAATTGTGATCTTGGAGGCACTGATTAGATCGAGGTACCTTGAGTGAGAAACAACGATTCGATTCAGTGATGATGGTATGTTACTATCCCATTAAGATTCAACATCATCGGTGCGTATCACTCACGTCCCCAGATGCCAAACACAGAACCATCCAAAGTGACGTATTGCTCTGTCGATAAACAGCCTGCTTGTTATGACAACTGGCCCCAGATGTTGGGTCGTGGTCAGGACCGAAGGCCGTAAAATCGACATGTTATCGGTATGGGTGGTATGGGATCGTAGGGGGATGGTGATGGTCAGCTTTGGGATCGTAGGGGAATGGTGATGTTCAGCTTTATCAGTTGATAATGCTTTGACCATATGTAGGCTGGTATACAACCTTTGATGAAAAGTACAAGTTGCTGCAAGTCCGTAGTGTCACTTTTATGAAAATCTCCTCAAGACACCATCTTGGTAGCCCAGACCTAAAGCTAAAATAATGTTGGTAAGATGGTTCACAAGAGAGCTGGGTGGTAATACAGCACGCGGGACATGATAATGACAGTCTGGCGGCGATGGAAGCAAATCCTCATCACCTCCACACCTTCACCCATTCCAAGAGACGAAAGAGATATAGATACGTCCCCATCTCATTTGTGAATAGATTATGAAATGTCTCATTACGTGTCATAGAGCGTGTCTCAGGATGACAACAGCAGCTGAGAGGTAGCTCGGATGAACAACTGTGGACAAGTTTTTCAGCAAATATTGGAACCATCCGGCAAATACAGTAAGCTAAGTCTGCTCTCCATGTATAATGTAGACCTAATCTGTAACATCACGGTCTCAGTCACACTGTACTCTGATCATTCATAGCATAACGCAAGTCCAAACTAGTATGGATGCTAAACCATCCTGGCAAAGCGCACGTCACCTTGTAGGAGGATTCAGCACTGCCAGCTTTAATAGCAAACAAATAAAAAGGGAAAAGCAATCAGTGAAATCCCTGCGACAGAATGAGGAACACGTCTGTGTTAAATCACCAGAGGAGTGTATGAAATGTGGAACCACTGATGCACTCCGAACGTGCAACAGACATATACCAGCGAGAAAACGTACGTGGTGTCTATACTAGAACGAGTGTTCACGCTCCCTTTGTAGGTGGTAAAAACAGTTTGAAGACCTGTATGCCACAGTTCGCCCTGCAAAGAAAATAAAACATGTCAAATGAACCGACGAACGAAGACTATTAGAGTCAATGTAGCAAACAAGACAGAGAAGAAGAAAGAGTCATCAGTGAGATGGAAAGGAAAAAATAATCTGTTCATCTGCAAAACGAAAATCATGGACCACTGTTTCTATTGGCCTACTAAGACCAGAAGACAGCACAGACACCGATGATTACCGGGAGATGAGCCATGTATTAAAGAAACATTTGTGCCGAAAATCACCTTAAACATAAACGACCCAACGGACATCTTCCTACACAGCAGTCACCCAGTGCTACACATAGCAAATCTCATCACAACTCCTCACGACTTCGAAAGAGCCATTAAGAACGTGACAATACACTACTCCAGAACCAGATTCCTAGACCACTGTCTGTGTATGGAAATACAAAACATCTCTTGCACAACCACTACACATCCTCTGGACAAAAAGTCTGGACTCAAACATCATTCCCGAAAGTTTGCAATTAACTCGTATCGCTCCACTCCGCGAAAAAAGGAAGCAAAACAAAACAAAAAATGAAAAATTTATACCAACTAATTGTATCCCACACATATCAAAATTTCCAGGGTGTTCTAACGCTTAACATAAATGACTTCATGAAATCAAATCATCTACATGACCCTGGACAACGCTAGTTTCAGGTCGGATAGTTCGTTCCTCTCTTAGCTGCTTGATCTTCACCCTGAAAACGTAGAAGCGCTGAAAAATAAACGAGTAATAATCCTGATGTGATATACACAGACTTTGCAAAAGCCTTTGATAAATGTGGCCGTACCGTCATAACGCACAAATTGCGTAAAATATGAATAACTGGAAAACTGGTAGACTGGGTATACAACTTTTTAACCAACAGAACCCAACACGTCCGCGGTGAAAAGCTCGGCCCTCAAGGAACTGTATTTGCACATCTTCTGTTCTTCATACTCATGGCTGACACTGACGTCGTAGATACAAGTCATAGGTTCATATCACTTCAGCGGTTGACACTAGAGTATGAACATCACATCAGTAGAAGACACGAGAAACTGACATAAATGACGTCCTCCTAGGGCCAACATAAACAATACCTGTGTCCCTTTCAATAGAGAAAGGTTTCAACTCCTCCAGTATAAGGAAAAGAAAGACAAAAATATGGGACAGACACCATATATCACGACCAAACAATGTGAGACCTCGGGCTAATAATGTCTGATGACCTCAGCTCCAGTGAATACAAAGTAACAGTTGCCCCTTCCAAAAAGCTGGTAGACTGGATCTTGCGGACCTTCAAGACAACAGGAAAAAAAACAGTGATGGTCCTCTTCAAAACACTAGGACTCTTACCATTAAAACACTAGTGTGTGCTAACATCACCTTTCAGGACTGGCGAAATTGTAGAGTTAGAAAGTGTGCGAAGACTTTTCACGGACCGCACTGGCGTGGTAAAGGACCTTTAACGTGCAGCGATTGAAGATGTATATCGTGATCTTCTTTGGGGAAATCCTGGAAGCCACAGTTCCCATCCTACGCTCAAAAGCAGGTCCTTATTACCATAGAAATCAAGGTGCGATAAACACAACACGAGAAAACACCTTATACATCCTGGGCCTAAGATTGCTCAGCACATTACTTGTGGCCATCAAAAACACTGGAATGTGTACTTGAGAGTCTAAGAAAGCTGTGGGTAGGTACTTACAAGGTATACCAGACCAGCTAGGCTGTTAGTGTTTACGTGTACCTTCGTGACTGCGACTTGCAACCTGATTGAGCAGAGGGGCAAGACTGCAGCTTAGTCGGAGGACTGACCTGTGGAGGTATAAGACCTCCAAAACTGACGTAAGGTACACGTTAGGTATACCTGGATGCATACTGTGCAGCCCACTTAAACAGGGTGTTAAGAATTACTATTAACAAAGTAATGAAAGGAAAGTCGCACTCAAGTCTGACACAGTCTCAGTTATAACACAATACGCTCAAGTTTGTCGAGTGCCAGTAATGTGTTGTCCCCTCTGTAACATGTCAATAAAGTGATGACAGTAACGCCCAGGGAGAAGAGAACAAAGTAGACCGAGTGGTGGCTGTCCTATCAAGTTAGGTTAGTAAGGTCAGGATCTCTAAGGTCATAAAAGTCCATAAAATAGGATGTAGGCTTAAAGGCCCATGTAATGGTAGTAGGCTTGTGCAATGGCTTATAAACCTATACAGTGACCTACAGGCTCATACAGTGTAGCTGACAATCACTCCCAACCATAGTTGCTTATTTACACATTCAGTATCTAAGCTTCCCAGTGTATTTACGTTCATAATATAATTTGGGATTTGTTCAATTCATCAGCAACCTCATTACTCATGCCTGGCTCTCCCCATATATTATTGATCATTTTTGTTTACAATCATTGTGTGGAGATCTGTCTTGAACACCTAGGTTTAGCGTTATATTGATGTTTACATAATTTATTTCGTTCGTCCATCCCCAAAGCTCAGGTAAATCACCCCTCACACTCTGCGTCTTTCAGGAAAGTGTAATCTCTTTTATATTTGATGACATTTTAATTATTCTTCCTTTTAAACGTTCCGAAGAGGCCATGTAAATGAAAATTACAGATAACAGAAGATCTGATGCTTTATCACGGGATAATCTACTGAAGGACAGTATTAGTAACCTGAATATTCCTAGTCTATATAGAGAGAGACTGGATAGTAAAGCCGATCACTTCTGCCAGCCCATTCTTTAATTTGGTAGCCACAAATGCACCGTGTAATCTCATCGTAGGCCCAGGCAAAGATCTAGTCCCTTGTAGACCCTGTCACGGCTGTAGATGGAGCGGGCACTGTGGAAATTCATGTTGAAAGCGTAGGTCAGGAAACTTTTCCAGCCACGGACATGAGCACAGGAAGTGA
>JAUTXX010008221.1:0-10003 GCA_032273605.1 Panulirus laevicauda
TAAATGCAACTGAAAATCAAGGGTGAAATAAAGAAAAAACAAACTAACTGTAATTCCATCGAATAGAAAAGAAATAGTCATTATAGGGTGAAATAAGGACAGTGAAATCCGTAGGTTTATTCTCCTTCATAAGGCAGTGGGGATTTCGACTTAAAAGTAGTAAATAAGTTAACTGAGAGGGTTTACTATGACAGTGTTATATGATCCGATATCATGTCAGTAATATTCATTTTTCCTGTTGTTATTGATAAAGAGTAGAAATGTTTTTGTACTAACGTAGATGCAAACTTTTTCGGACATGATTGTAACTCGAACCAAGCAAACGTTTTAGGACATGATTATATCCTGTACCAAGTAAACGTTTTAGGACATGATTATATCCTGTACCAAGCAAACGTTTTTGGACATGATTATCGTTGTTGCAATTTTTTTATGGATTAGTAATCACAGTAATTTCTATTTCTACTGTGATATTCCAAAAAACGATTTAGTATACGTGCATCAGTAAACGTTTCAGATGTATTACACCCAAGAAACGTTCATACTGAATATATGTGAGGCACCTCCTCTATTTTTACGTAATTATATCAACGTTTCACATGAAAATTATCTAATTATTTTACATCATAATTAGCGTTTCCTGATTTTTTACTGGTCGTGTCAAACGCCAAACGTTCCATAATTATCCTTTCGTAATTAGTCGCGTTTGATAATGTTTTACCATAATTATTTGAAAAGTATCTATATGTCTACTCTATTTTCAACTCTATAAACTGTATTTTCAACGCTAATTATCTCTATATAAAACGCTTTTGTTGAAGCTATCACTTCAAGCAACGTTTCTTTAAATGATTGTCAAGTCAGAGAACGTTTCTTTCTCATTCCATATGGCAAGCAAATGTTTGCAGCTGAATCTTCATGTTGGAAGGCACAAAGCAATAATTACAAACTAATAGATAAGTTCAAGTAAAGACGAATCGGAAACATAGAGTTGGTGAAGATACAGCACAGATATCACAAATAGAAAACGTGATGTCACGGGAAGAAGAAGAAAAAAAAATGTCACGAACAGAAAACGTGACGAGGGAAAGATATCACAAAAAGGAAAACGTGGTCGTGGAAAAATTATTACCAAAAGAAAACGTGAAGACAGGGGGAAAGATATTACTCACATGGCCTTCGCCTTCGTCAGGAGAAACAGATAAGATTTGGAGAAATATATAGATAATTTTGTAAGGAGAAATATAGAAGAAATGAACAGTTACCGTGTTAGGAGAAATGTATAATATGTTTAGGGAAACAGAGAGATAATATTAGAAGAAATAGACATACGCCATGGTTAGAGAAATACATAATATATATGAGAAGAACAGATTAAATAATGTTTTAGGGTAAATAGATAAACTGCCGGGGTGAATAGATAAGAAGAGAAACAGATATTAATCTAGGAAAATACTTAGTATGTCAGGCGAAATAGATAGATAGCTTGCTAGAAGAAGTAGATCGAAAAAATAGGTAGATAGTATGTTAGAAATAGATAGTTGATGTGCGAAGACAAGCTTATAGAATGTTTGGAGATATAGATCGTAGACTCGGATAGATAGATAGAATGTTAAGAGAAATAGATAGTAGACAAAGAGAAAGGGAGAGACAATATGCTATGGGAAAAAGATAAAGAGACTGATGAATAGATAGTATGCTAGGAGAAATAGGTAAGACTGAGAAATAGATAGTATGCTAGGGGAAAAAGATGAGACTGAGAAATAGATAGTATGCTAGGGGAAAAAATAAGAGACTGAGAAATAGATAGTATGATAGGGGAAAAAGATTGACCAGTAAGATAGAAATGCAAGAGGGAAGGGTAGCAGATAGATGGAGTGTTGGTAGTTGGAGGATGTCAGTATTGTGTTTCGATGACGCTGCACAAGAACACTGACAGCAACAGCTGTAGCAAGAAAAGAACGCTGACAGCACAGATGCAGCGATAAAAGACTGTCAACAACAACAACAGCAACAATAGCTGTAGCTGAAGACAACGACAACAACAGCTGTAGCAAGACAAGAAGACAGTACAACCCTCATGATAAATAGAGTCGATTTATAACTCATGGAACACAATAGACCTTTTACGAAACAAACACCGTTCCTTCTCACTGAAGAGACGTTGGCAAGCCCTGGAGGAGGAGGAGGAGGAAGCTGCAGTACGGCCAGGCCAACTGTTCCTGCCTGCTGGAGTGGAGGAAGGGAGGGAGGACAGCACCCTCCTGCAGGTACAGAGAGGAACAGGACGGTCACCAGGTAACACAAGATCTTTATTGACCTGTAATGAGATGATGTGTTCGAGAGGCGGTGGACATTAGGGTCAAAATCATCCACAGAAATAAATCAGAGAAGAAAAACCATTCTCTGGTGATTTTAATATAGATTATATACACTTTCTATATACTTACCCGCCAGAGATCATAGATTTATGTTATAGAACTTGACAAAGTTTTGTCTAGAGGTCATAAGTTGTCCTTCGTCTTCTGGGAATTCCTTGCCATCCGGGGTGGAAAATGACGGGACTTTGGCCGTTAATATTACTGTTGTAGAATAGGATGAAGGAGTGTGTGGTGCCGTGTGTCATGCAGGACACCACCACACCACGTCCTCTTTTCCCACCCCAGCTGGGCCAGAGTTAGTGGTGGAAGTGTGACCCCCACCTGCTCAGAAGTGTGACCTCCCCACTTACCCAGAAGTGTGACCTCCCCACCTGCTCAGAAGTGTGACCCTCACCTGCTCAGAAGTGTGACCCCCCACCTGCTCAGAAGTGTGACCTCCCCACCTGCTCAGAAGTGTGACCTGCTCGGAAGTGTGACCCTCACCTGCTCAGAAGTGTGACCCCCACCTGCTGAGAAGTGTGACCTCCCCACTTGCTCAGAAGTGTGACCACTGACCCTTTCACCTTGTTAAAGGCCGACCTCGTCCACTGACCCTCCATCCCTTAGCTGTGCAAGTCTAACCTTACTTACCACTCACACCTAAGGTTCAAAGTATTTTGAGTTACAGGAGGTTCAATGTTAGGTGTTGCTATTGTTGGAGGTTCTAGTTGTGAGTTAGTGCTGCTGTTGGAGGTTCAAAGTCTGAGTTTAACTTCTTTGTTGGGGGTTCAGGGTGTAAGGTTACCCCCTGTTGTTGGAGGTCCAGGGTTTAACTTGCCTCTTGTTGTTGGAGGTTCAGGGCTTGTTACCCCCTGCTGTTGGAGGTTCAGGGTGTAAGTTACCCCCTGTTGTTGGAGGAGGTTCAGTAAGGAAAGCACCAGTAAAAGACTTCTTGATCTTAACAGGTAAATCTGGTTTATTGAAACTGCTTCTCGAACATGGACGCGGAACGAAGATCAAAAATAGTTTTCTTCCTATTCTTCTTGAGTACAGAATCTTTTTTTATCATATATGAAATGGAGATGATGAAGACGTAGAGAAAAGAAAAGAAAGATTCGAGCTGTATGTACAATTGGGAGAGAGAGAGAGAGAGAGAGAGAGAGAGAGAGAGAGAGAGAGAGTGGGACGCTTCAGCAGGAGTTGGAGAGCGACGGGAGAAGCAAAGTGACGTGTGCATCAAAATAGGAGACAACTAATATTCGGCTTTACTTTATTTTGGCATTTTTGGTGCTGTATGTGTCCAGGTGGACGACGGGTGGTCGCCCTACTCTCCTACTCTGTCCTTGACAAGTTTTGTATAACGATTGTACGACACGTCTCTCCACAGCCGTGTGGGCTGCACTAAGACCAGAGACACACGCACACACACACACACACTTGGGGCACGTCGGTTCCCTCCGCTCACTGGATCCCACCACAGTCTTAAGCACGTCTTGTGGACTATATTATTCTCTGAGAGCCTCTGTGGATCCACAAACTGGTGGTTCCTGGTTCGACTCAGCCTGTGGCGTGTCCCTGAGACTCACAGAGACGAGCTCATGAGTTTTGTGTTTAAGCCTTCGAAGTGAGGAGGGTTCCCCGTTGGAGACCATCTTCGCCAGCACCCACCTTACTGGAGGTCGTGTGGTCGTGAGGGCCGGCCGAACATACTAACCCCCCACCCCCTCTCTGGCTACCTCGCAAACGCTTGTGTATCAAAATTAGAAAATCGTCCGTTCTGAGCTCGCTAGATGTTCCTTTTTTTTTATTTTTTTTTGGTAGTTTTAAGTACAGAGGATCGCTTGGCAAGCCAGTCACTCGTAAGACACTGTGGCCATGTTTAGCCATGTTACAACATAACACTCAGGCTTAGTCAAACCAGTTCACTATATTACACTGTGGTTCCGGAAGCCAGGTCACTTACTCTCTCTCTCTAACACCGTGGCTCGTGAAAACCAAGTCACTCAATGAAGTCGTGGCTTGGTCGAGCCGTCTCCTCCACTCTATAACACTGTGGCTTGAATGTAGCCAGGTCACTATAGAACACAGTGGCTTCTCAGGGGAAGCCACAGAACCCGACCCCCACCACGCGAGGATGAGGGAGGGTTAGACAGCTTCTACGAATAAACACGTGACTTGCATATTTACAGATGGGGTGGTGGGTGGTGGGTGGGGACGATAACTTGGAGGAGAGGGATGTGTGTCGACCTCAGGTGGTTCCGGTCCTTGATCCACCCTTCTGGCTGCGTCCGCGTCCGGTCGAGGCGCCCGACTGTTATACCTCCATGGGCGGTCGGTCCCCCAAGTTACAACCGATGAAGGTCCTCTTCATGGCCCATCGCCAGGCTTGCTTGGCACAGGTTCCGTCCCCGCCACGGCTCCTGTGTGGGTGTGTCGCCTGCACAGCCCGCCACCCCATCGTCGCCACCCCCCCCCTGGCTGGACTGCCTGGGCCAGGTCTTCTCCTGAACCCGGTTCTGGACAGTTCCTCCCCTGAGCTTGGCTCTGGCCAGGTCCTCCTCGGCTAGGTTCTGGCCAGGTCCTGTCCTGGCCCTGGCTTCTGGCCAGGTCCTCTGATGGGCCCGGTTCTGGCCAGCTCCTCCATGTTACCATCGCCAATATGGCGAGTATATTGCACGAAATCTTTGGGATGCCCCTTGGGCTGCTTTCATTATCTTTGGTCCCGGCTGTCACGCCGCGGGCCACCAGTGGGGCCACACAGCGGGCCGACATAGGCCACACGGAAGCTATCTGTGGCCCTGTAGGTGGCGATGGCCACTGGCCCGGGTTACCAGCGGGTTTAGAATGGTTGTGGGTGACTTAAGTGAGAAGATGCTGTGGATCCGGGGCGTACCAGGAGTACATGTAGGGGGTGGACACGGGCGGCTTCATGTCCCAGTGGTGGGCGGCCAGGCCAGGCGAGGAGGCGGCGGGCGGCAGCGGTACATGGTCTGCCGAGGATGCGGGCGGCGCTACGGAGGTGGGCGGCATGTATCCTCCGTGGGGCGGGTGGTTCATATGGTGTTGGGGTGGGGGAGGACAGGCTCCACCAGGGGGACCTGGGGGACACAGGTGTGGAGACCCATGAGAGTCGTGGGACTGACTGGTGGGCGTGGGTGGGTGCTGGGGAGGTCCGTGGGCGTGAGGGGGCAACTGGCCGGAGTGTGGGGGCGGCTGATGTGGGTGAGGGCCCGCCGCCTGGGGAGGGTAGTGTGCTGGGTGAGAGTGGGGCAACATTGGCGAGAAATGAGGATGAGTCTGCGGGCATTGTGGGGACTGTGCGTGAGGAGGGTACTGCAGGTGCGACGCAAAGGAGTGAGGGGACCTCCCCTCATTCGGGTGGTGAGGGGTGTGAGGCGACGCCGTGCTGGGAGAGTGTGAGGGCGGGGACATGAACTCTGACTTGATGTGGAGGTGTTGATCGAAGTTCTGATGGCCAGGATGGTGATGGCCCTCAGCCTCCGCGCTCGAGTTCAGCACAGAGATGAGCGGGAGGAGCGGCTGCAGCCTGGGGGTGGAGCTGGGCTGGGGGCTCGGGGAGGGCTGGCTCCCCAGGAGGCTTCGTGTAGGGCTGGTGGGGGTGGGCGTGGTGCAGGTCTGGTAGGGAGACGTGGCCGTCAGGGACGCCGTGTTGACTGGGGAGCCTGGCCCCACAGGTGCCCCCTGAGGCACCCCAGGGCCACCAGACTGCACCGTCTTCATCATCTTCTTACACTTGGACCTCTTGTTCTGGAACCACACCTTGACCTGTGGACACGAGAGAGGTGGAGTTAGTTGACACACACTCACACACACCCACGCACACACAACCACTGCTCTGTGTTCTATCCCATAACTACTACGACTATACAGTTATAGAATACATCAGAGGCTACAGCCCCACCAAGCACACCAAACCATGAATCTACAACAAGGCACGTCAACCCTACCTTACTTTAGTCCCCCATGACCTTTCAACTAATGTACCATGACTGTTGCAAACAGCTCAGATGGCATTTGGCGAGTAACCAGGCACCACCACGGTATGGTCATAACACTTTCAACTTCGACTAGAGCGTTGCAGACGCACGTATAGTGGCGACTCGAGGCGCAAGGGTGATAGATGACCCTTACTCTGACTTTGGCAGGGTTTCTTGATCAGGTGGAGACGGTGGTAGTTATGATAAAGATTGATGACCTGGTCGCCTCCAGCCTGACCTGAGGCGCAATTGGTCTTGTTATACCTCCCTCCCTCCCGCCCCCATCCTCCCCTCCCTCAGGAGCGATGTGTGATCTTTCCATCATAACAGAGCAGAGTTATCTTATGGCTCATGACGACGATGATGCGTGGTTAACTGTCTACGGCTGGTGCTTCAGTATTACCTTAGGCACGGGGAGGTACATGTGAAGGCCAAGTAACACACGACCCGGTGGCCTATAGCGGGGTTATCTGCTGGAGGACAGTAACGCGCGGGGAAGCCAAAAAGGCATCGTGGTCTATGACGAGGTTGTTTGATAGAGAATAGAATTGTATGGGGAAGACAAGATAGCAGAAGACCTGATGATCCTAGACGAGGTTGTCTCTTGGAGGACAGGCGTGTTCATTCTCCAAATATCTGTCGATGAAGAAAGGATATCACAAAAGGATTCGAACACCAAGTCCTGGGAATGAGGACCCATCAATGTCAGCTGTGCCGTTGCTCAAGGGGCCTCGTCGTCAAACCGTTCCTCATGGGGGCCTCACCGTTGTACCATTCCTCATGAGGGCCTCACCGTTGTACCATTCCTCATGGGGACCTCAGTGTCCATGAAATTAGACTCGTGGACCAACTGATGTCTGTGAATGGTTGACTTACAGCTGAATATTTGAGTCTTCTTTAGCTTATCTTTTTCCTCGACAGACTTGTGATATTCTAGTTACATATGTATATTTAGAAAACTGTTACTAGCAAGTTGACGGATAACTTAGTACTAGTAAATTAGCATACATACGCTGGGAACACCATATGGAAGAGTGAACTCGATGAACATATGTAACGAGAAGAAATTAGTAGGAAATTCCTTGCCATGTCACCAAGAAGAACGATAGATATAGCAAGATAAGTCTTCCTCTGCTGGATACAAAAGTACCTCATGGCGTGGTAATACAGAGACTCATTCTACCGATTAGATGGTTCTTGAAGTGGAAATATAGATTCGCTATACGGATATGAGACGTCGCAAAATTAAAACTATATGTATAGCAACTGCGTATATAAAAGTTTTTACCGCTCCAAAAGAATGTTAAGAAAAGAAAACGAGAGACGCAAAGCGGGAATTTGTCGCTTAGATTTACTATACTAATTCGTTGTGACATCTTAACGCCAGCGCTCCTGTGTACCAGTTATGTAAGTCTGAAGTGAAATTGTAAAGTCTCGATTAGGTAGCTTAATCTTTACTTACAGCCAGGTGTATTCCTACGAAGCTCAGTTTGATTGTCTGTTGTAAACTAACAACTTGATTGTTGTAAACGACTACTGCTACTAGCCTAGTGCGAGTGGCATTTAGATTTGCGGTAAAACAAACGTCTTCGAAGGATTTTAAGCATTTACGTGTATTGATTAATGGATGTATCTGGCGGGAAAATGCCATAGATAGAAAATGAAAAAGAAATAGTCAAGTCTTCGGATTTCTTTGCCTTGAGCAGTAATTGATTTTTTTATATTAAAGAAAACGTAGATGTGTTAAGAAGTGGTCAATCTTTTCCGTTTTTATTACGTAGGTATAGTGGAGGAGGGTGACTTTTCTATAAAGATGAAACGAATTCTTTCCACTTGTTGCCCACGCCAATGTTCGTGGTTATATTATGTATAAAAGGTAGAGAGAAAGGGTAACATAAGAGCGTGTAATAGAAACATACATAGGCATAGGAGAAGATAAATACTCTTAAGTACAGAAACATATATGTATATATATTTTCTCTTTTAATTTTCTAAATTCGTTATCTGTAAAGTCATTCGGGTATCTGATAACCCCCCACCGACTTAATAACCCGGGTTTCCAAGTAGTTTGAGAATCTATTAAATGCGTCGGTAAACAAGACGGGGGTCGTCCTTGTACCGAGAAATGTCTAAACAACATTTGCCTCCTGAAGGATTCCCAGTGATGTTGCACTTTTATGTTCGCGTAGTGTTACACAACACGGAATTAATATTCCTTTTGGTTGGTTTGTGTCCTGCGAGTAGATACGGTATTATATCAGGGTTACATGATACAGATTTGGTTTTTTTTTACGTCAGTGTTACAATATGTTCTTGACAATAAATATCTGTCAGGGTATCGTCTCATTATTTTAATAAGAATAACATGAAAATGATAATTCATATAATTCGCTGCTGAAGAAAGTGTGAGATTCCGCCGTTACAGTAATTCGTCGTAAAGTTAATGCCGACGATAATTGAAGCCTCTAACCACAAGTTAAGGTATAATCTGTCTTTTTTTTTTGCTATACTCGATTACTGGGTAATAACTATGGAATGATAATGATGGTTTGGCTCAATTGAGATATTAATGTATAGTTATGTACGAACGAACATTAAAGGAAACTTGTCTCGTGTTTTGAAACCTGTAATTTACCTTTTTTTTCCTTTTTATTAATTTACGTCCTTTTTTCTTATTAGTTAAATGTTACTTTCTCGTATACAATTTTGTTAGTTTTTGTTCTATAAGCATCAGGTTTGATAGAACGATCCGTTAACTGTTAGTTTCAGAAATGGTGAGATGGTTTAGCTGTTCCCTGTCATTAGGTAGTCGTATGTGTCGTTAGCAAATACTCTGGCTCTTCAGGTTCCGGTTCATATCGGGTACAGGGCTTCGAATCACCCTCGTAGACATGATGTCTCCAGTTATGTGCTATAGGTAACATGTATTTTATGAACTTGTATTTGATGGGACGCAGGGATTGTGTGTGTGTGTGTGTGTGTGTGTGTGTGTGTGTGTGATTGGAGAATCATTTTGAACACCTGGAGAAGGCGTTCATGATTATTTCAGTAGTCGGCTATAACTTCACACTGACGGCCTTAATAACCCTGGCAGTTGTTAGGCCTAGATAACCAACCATCGTATATTAATGATTGGTAATAGACGATAGATAGAGGTGCGACTGGTAATAGATGATAGATAGAGGTGCCACCAGATCTCGGGATCTGTTGCACCTCCGGATTTTCTGCTACACCTTTTCCCATCCACACTCTTTCACGAGACCTTCTGGACGCCCGTGCCCAAGTGATCCATCCCCACCAGGAACCAGTCTTCCCGACCATCAGAGAAGAAAATCATTCATGGCTCCATCCCAGCCACTCGCCACACCAGTCTTTGATTAAGCAGTTTAAACATAAGGTATTCATTGCCATCCAAGATGTCATTTCACTTAGCTTAGTGGAATGAATGCCCACGTAAACACATTTAAACTTCCTCCTCCTCCTCCTCTTCCTTCTTCTGCTGAAGAATATACGTGATATATAAACAACACGTTGTGTTGGATCGCTGTAGAAGTTTTATATTTTGATCTGTTGGATTCTCTCTCTCTCTCTCTCTCTCTCTCTCTCTCTCTCTCTCTCTCTCTCTCTCTCTCTCTCTCTCTCTCT
>JAUTXX010008243.1:0-10002 GCA_032273605.1 Panulirus laevicauda
GCAGTGGGAAGATGAGAGGGATGTAGCAGTGGGAAGATGAGAGGGATGTAGCAGTGGGAAGATGAGAGGGATGTAGCAGTGGGAAGATGAGAGGGATGTAGCGGTGGGAAGATGAGAGGGATGTAGCAGTGGGAAGAGACGGGGTCAGGGATGGGGGAGAGGACAAGGGAGGCGGTGAGAGAGCGCAGGGAGAGGAGAGGACGGAGGAGGGTGAGGGCCTGGGAGCCCCTAAATCCTTGCTGTATCCCTCACGCCCCTAAGGGCCGCCATTCCCGGAAAGGATGTCTGGACCACAGACAGAGCGGGAGCTGGTGATAGTGTCCCGTGGGGCCACCCTGACGATGGCAGGAGTGTCAAGGCCACAGCCAGCCACGTAACACGTTACTAATCCTCTTCAATATCCCATCCTGTGGCTCTCTGCTAAGACTATAACTCATAATTTCTATGTTTTTTCTCGTCTAAAGAAAACCTTTCCTCTGTGTCTAGACGGGAGGAGGAAGACTCTAAATTTTGACTGGAATATAAACATGCGATTCGCCGAGAACGTTGTAGCTGTCTCTTGTACATGTGACTTTCTTGTGGGTGGGACTCTACCTACCTCAGTCTTCCACTTGGCCAGTGTACTCCTGATGAACTCGCACGATTAGACAGCAGTAAATACTTGCTGATTTGATGTTCTTTTTGTTATAAGTCTACACACAATAAACCAATCAGACTTTATGTGTTCGTGTCACTGTAATAATCGAGATTGTGAAACCTCGGGAGCCACTCAGATGCGATGTGGCCAAGCTGACGAGTGTCTGCGATGGCATGACTAAAACAAAGAATCGAGACAACAGAAGCGTATACCAGACCAGAGTGAGATCCCTGATCTAGGTAGCCAGTCACTGAGAAACAATTAACTGTAACCCTTCCGAGCCAATCAAAAATGAAATAGCTAGGACTATGATGGGAGGATGATCAAGCCAACAGGCCAACCAGGTATGGTATAATACCCAACGTAAGGATCAGCCAGACAACCAGGTATGGTATAATACCCAACGTAAGGATCAGCCAGAGTCAGGACCCACAAGCGAGGGTAGGAGGTGCTCCTTGTAAGAACACATTAACATCTTCACATTAGATAAATACAGGAGGAACATAGATTACGTGGCTTTAATACGCCTGCAAGGTTTCCCTCACACGACCAACCATTTCTTGCATGAAATTTGGTCTTGTTTACTTTGTTTACTTCAGTGATTCTGAACAAACAACTTGGCTGAAAATAACAAAACACGACCAAGATGTGTGTTGTCAGTGTAAACATGGAGAGAAGCGAGCCTGTTTTGGTTGGTGGGAAATATGTCCTCAGACCAACAGTTACCTTCTCTCCGATAATTATTTATGAATAAAGAAAACTCATTTATGGCTCTAACGTCAAACGAATTATATAGAAGCTTTGTTTATCTGTTTGTTTGTTTGGTTTGTATAATTGCCACCTGGAGTGGGTGTTGTGGGGGAGGCAAGACGACCGACCCGTGGTTACCTTACCAAGGACTGGGGAGCCTGGGGGTCAAGGAGAGGCTCCTGGTAGGGGTGACTCCCACAGGGAACTAAACATCCGACGCAATAGTTGGTCTCCAGTGTAAACCTTCTTGAACTTTATAAAGAACAGATTTCTCTTATGACGATGATACTTATAACAAAGCAGGGGACTTATTTGCATAGTTGCATGGTTTTACGTAGAATAGACAAGTTAAGGAAGCTCATCTTATATCATTAATACAACACAAGCCAAGTGATCAATGACTGAAAATACCAAGGTAAAATGCATCTAAATTTCCTTGAAATATTAACATTTTTGTTCTGACTCAAACTCACTTAATTCCTAATACACTTAAAGCCTCAGGGCTATGAAGTATATCTTATCTTCTTAACAATGAATTTCATCAATGTTTACACTTTAGAGAAACTTATCTACGATAAGTAACGATAAGCATTCAGGTCCTGGTCTTCCTGTGGTCATCATAACATAATCGCTGGATCTGTTCTACATAAACCTTCAACTGCTGAGAACCTAAACTCTGGCTATCTATATACACTCCTCGCTCTCTGCTGCGTCTCTCCTCGCTACCGGAAGTCCCTCACGCTCTCATTCACCGTCTGATGTATGATTCATTGTATTTCCTCACCTTCCCGTCAGACCCCCGCCAGACCTCCCCTCACGACAACTCTACCCCACCTCCCTGGGGATCTACGACGGCCTTCCTGGACGGCGTGATCAGATGATGGTGTCAGGGGTATGGAGGAGGAGGAGGAGGAGGAGGAGGAGAAGAAGAAGAAGAGAAAGAAGTTCATTCCATTCTTACAATACATACTTTCCCCGTCACATTACCGGTCGTGACCACATATATTGCCTCCAGTAATCCACCACATTAGGCCACATCTTCACTACACCCACGATACAAGTGTGGTAGCTGCTGCCTGGCACCAGGGGGTCACACAGCTCAAACGCCCGGCTGAGAGGAGGACTCCCCGGGTCATGTGAACCTTCACCCTCGAACACACGTCAAGACTGAGTCAGGCTGGAGTCTGCTTAGTGCACCCTGTACAAGCCTGTCCTGAAGTGTACTTTGATGTACTGCCATGTACCTTATCATCATGCCTTGGACTGTATCACACTGTAATGTATTCTACCGATGTGTAATGTGCTGTATCATAATGTACTGTTTGGTAATGTACGATGTTGTAGTATAATCCCCTGGTGTGAACTGTAATATGCTGTAATGCATGGTAAGGTATACTATAGTGTGATGCCCAGCAATACTTTGCACTGTAATATGTTTCAATGTAATGGAATGATGCACTATAACGGACTGTAATGTTGCACAGAGTACACTGCTGTATTATACTGTATCGTCTTGCAATGTCCTATAATTGACTTTAAGTATAACGTAAAGTAACATACTGTAACTGAGTGTCATGTATGGCAATCCCAATGCAGTGTTCTGTGTTGGACTACAGTGAACTGCAATACACTGTAATGGAACTGAGCTGTAACACTAAAACACAATAACTGAAGCTGGAGAAGTAAAGTGATTATGCAGTTGTCGTGGAGGCTGAGGTGAGGCTGAGGGTAACAACCACTACAACAACGACAATGTTGCCAGAGAAAACCTGAGCTGGGAATTTAAGGCTGGGTTCCCTCACTCACCCTTGTTGTTGTGGCTCAGTAATTACAGTGTGAGCAGGGAGCGGATCTCAGCAGGCGGGGTCCCTCAGCAGGAAGGAGCCCTCAGCAGGCGGGGTCCCTCAGCAAGGGTCAACCTTCAGCAGGCAGGAGCCCTCAGCAGGCAGGAGCCTTCAGGAGGCAGGAGCCCTCAGAAGCAAGTACGAGTCTTATTATCGCAAGGCAGAGACAGTATTTCTCCGGCGAGGAGAACTGCTGCAGAAGAATTCTGATTTGAGGCCAGAAACCCCGCCGCTGGAGGTAGGAGAGAGGAGGATAGAGAAGCAGTTGCGGTGGGAATGAGGAGGGGAGGAGAGCGTGGGAAGAGGGTATGATTGCTGGGGAGGGAGGTGAGAGTTCAGAGGCAACGTCCTGGCTTTTGTTAACTTGGTGACCGTGATGGTATCTCAGGGCGGGGAGGGGAAGATGTGCGCCTTGGTAACTCTATACTTGAGTGGTACTATACCTGATTGGTGCTATACCTGAGTGGTGCTATACCTGATTGGTGCTATACCTGAGTGGTGCTATACCTGAGTGAAATCCAGAGAAATACTTTAATGGCATCTCTTATCAGTATTCACTGCAGTTTAGAGTAGAGAACTCTTCCAAATCACACTCTCCTATGGAAATTCTTTAGCAGTACCTTTGCCCATAATTCATGATATTCCTTGTTAACTTGCCACTTGCCTGCTACTGTACCAGAGTGAGAGGTGTGTAGGGAGATGCCTTCTGCTCTATTATCTTGTCAATACAACAGGTAACATTATAACCCCAGCATGACACCACGACTCTCCTCCAGCAGACAGCATCATCATGGACCATCAGGTGTCCTGTTATCTGTCCTTCTCGTGTCCTGGACGATACACGTCACTTGCGGGTACAGAGGCCGAGCGGTTGAGCCACAAACTGTGAAGGCTTCTGGTCAAGGTCACGCAGGGTTGTCAGGATGGCCTCACGTGAGGCATCTACATGTGCTGAGGTAGCTACAGACCTCTACACTTCGTAAGGTTGCCCTACATCTGTTAAGGTCACCACAGCTTCAACTGGTGTAGCAATTGCTTCATCAATACACTCGGCAGTAATTCCACTCTCAGCTTGAATTGTAACATGGATGGTGGGTCGAGTTACAGTAACAGCCACAACAAATGTTTGAGAAGTGATCGCTGATGGTCGCCATCACTATCTCCGCCCTTATCACCACCACCACCATTACCACCATCACAGCTGGGTAGGGAAGAACTCCCAGGTCCTCATCAAGTCTACTCCACAATTCTGGTTTTGGTTTATGCACTGCTGACTGATGGTTCAGTACTGGGGAGATAACACAAGTATTTATGGTGATGGACAACACAAAACTCTGTACAGCTTTCCAACACTTGTGTGATGACGCGATAGGAATATCCTCAGCTCATAACATATGATAACAAAGATATCAATTTATAACGATAACAGGAAACTTCAGCCGTGGATGAAGGACCACAAAGAAGTTGCCAACTTCCGTGTAAAGTAATGGTTCCAAAACACCCAACTTCTTCACCCAGGCAGGATATTCCCTCTGAACCAACAGTGATAACACAAACCTGATTTATACCGGGTATAGAAAGGCCTGAGTTAGGGCCAGACTGAGCAGCCAATCAGAGCACATAAACGACTCTCCAGCAGCCAATCTGATGGCAGGATTGGTCCCCAAGTGAGACACAGACCTCAAGAGTTATTTAGGTATTCCGTGAACGGCTCCACACGCTGGACCAGCCGCTGTGGCCCAGGATATTGGCTAAACTTTCCCTTTACATCTGTATTATTGACTTTTTTTATTCCTCAAACTTTTATGAACCAATTCCCTTTCGTCTTATTTTTGAATGGCTCAAAATTTTAGCTTCTTTTTTTTTAAGGATAAGGGAAACTTTTGGCAATAATTATGAAAAAACGATGAAGTTTTATATTTTATGAGAATCAATTGAGTTAGAGCGTTAGGCTCAGAGGGAGAGGAGCTCACACTACCTGGAGTCCGGGTTTTGCCTTCATCAAAGTTTTAAGTAACGACCAACGGTGTAGCGACCAACAGTGTAGCAACCAACAGTGTAGCAACCAAATTGTAGACGACAAGTGATGCTTTCACAGTGGATCCCTGACGTAGCACACTGCTTGTAGGGCAGTGGCCTGGGTTATCAAGTCCAAGTAGTGGCTTAGGATATAGCCTGGGTGTGGGGTTTGGGGGGTTGGGGTTGCGAACTGGGGTAGTGGGTTTGAGGTTGTGGACTGGGGTAGTGGCCTGAGTGTGGGGCCTGAGATAGTGGTCTGGGGAGGAGGTCATGCCAGCCCTGGGGAGGAGGTAAATATATCTGGGGAGGAAGGTTCCTGGAAGGGTCTGGACGACTCAAAGGTTAATTGTATTTCCAGAACAGGTAATGGGACAGACGCCCTGCGCCAGGGACAGTAATAACGGTAATTAAGATCCAGCGTGACCCGCAAGGACGTATATAGAATGGTTCTCCTCAGTAATTACATCTTTAATGTCCCTCTGTGCCATTAAGAGGACACTCCACCTCTGACGTAAGTTTTAATAGCATTTATTAATTATCAGTTCTACCTTTACATATTCCATGGCAACACTGTCTCACTACTGGCTTCCCTCTACCTTGGCACCACTGTTTCCTTACTACCAAACCTACACTTAGTGAGCCATAGTTACCCTGCTTCATTATCTGCTACTTTATAATAGTTGATGAGTCATAGTTACCCTGCTTCATTAACTGCTACTTTATAATAGTTGGTAAGTCATAGTTACCCTGCTTCATTAACTGCTACTTTATAATAGTTGGTAAGTCATAGTTATCCTGCTTCATTAACTGCTACTTTATAATAGTTGGTAAGTCATAGTTATTCTCCTTCATTAACTGCTACTTTATAATAGTTGGTAAGTCATAGTTACCCTGCTTCATTATCTGCTACTTTATAATAGTTGGTGAGTCATAGTTATTCTGCTTCATTAACTGCTACTTTATAATAGTTGGTGAGTCATAGTTATTCTGCTTCATTAACTGCTACTTTAAGCTCCTAACGAGCCATTAAAGTGACAACTTGTTGTTAACTGTTGTTCAAAATCGGATTTCACGACCAAGATTTTGCTGGACTCACAACTCACAAATTTCTCACAGAAAGTAATGATTAATGTCAAAAGTATAAAAATCTAGACTGCCAATATTTCATAAAGCCAATATTTCCAAGAGAAATAAATTACTTTTCCTCTGTGAAAGCTGGAAAATATTACCCTCCCAAAGTTAGGGAATAAATCAAAACTTTGGAAATACAATAGATGGCTGAGTGTTGTATTTTGTAGACTTGTTTACTGCAGAGTACAAGACAAGACTGATGTATTGTAGTCTACATCTCCTGTACCAGACTTACTGGCCATCCTACATCACAGCTCTTGGATGTTGTACATCACACTGCTTGTTCTCCTACATCAGTCTCCACCCCAGGTGACAGGATTAGCCAGGTGGTTCACCACAAAGGTGGTGCGACAGCCAGATGGCTCACCATACAGGTGGTGAAGGAGGCCACATGGTTCATCACACAGGTGGCGGAGGAGGAGGCCAGATGGTTCACCACACAGGTGGTGTGACAGCCAAATGACTCACCAAACAGGTGGCAGAGGAGGAGGCCACATGGTTCACCACACAGGTGTTGGAGGAGGAAACCCGATGGTTCACCACACAGGTGGCGGAGGAGGGGGTCCGATGGTTCACCACACAGGTGTGTGACAGCTAGATGGCTCACCATACAGGTGGCAGAGGAGGCCACATGGTTCACCACACAGATGGTGCGGCAGCCAGATGGCTCAGTCGTGGACTGGCGGTAAAATATGTTCAGTGCGTTCTACCGCCCAGGCGACGTTAGCTACGCCAGGAACCACGGCCAGGAGGACGCACGCCTGCTCCAGCAACTACGACGATAAAATACGTGAAAACATTTGTCTCAAGCAGCAGGGAACTTCATATCCTAAAGAGGCAAAACATGTGATGCCTCCATCTTGACAAGATTAAGCTAGGACCACGTCTAGCGGAGGAGGAAACGGAGGCCCAGATGATGTATGATAACAGGAAGTTAAGACGAAGGCGAGGACAATAACAGAGTCGGAAGCGAGGACAGTGATAGAGACAAGGCAAAGGTAGTGGTAAAGACGGAGGCGAGGACAGTGACAGAGACGGAGGCGAGAGCAGTGACAGGAGAGGGGTGAGGATAGTGATAAAAAGAATAATATGGAGGATGTCAGCACCATGAACGTTTGACTCCACAAAGATCTGTAGCACTACTTCCTGGAACTGAAAGATATTTAGGGATTCCTGGAAGTAACAGATCTGTAGCACTTTCTGGAAATAAGTGATGTTGGTGTTGTAAGGACTAGTACATGTACTGCTGGCCACCTGGAAATCATCTTTATACTCTGTGTCTGTCTGCCTGTCTGTGTCTGTGTGTGTGTATGCGTCAGTGTCTGCGCCTGTGGTGGTCTGTGGTGGTGGTGCTCGTGGTAGGAAGGCTTGAGCTGATGACAAAATGTCCTATGATGATAACAGATCAAACATGGGTGGTGGGAGGTGGCATCAGTGTCAGGTGCCGTGTGGACCAAAGATTTTCCTGGAAACACATCTTGGTAGTTATCACACAATATACATCATCATTTCCTCCATATATTATACACTTCATCATTATCTCCTCTATATATTATACACTTCATCATTATCTCCTCCATCTACTATATATTTCTGAATAATCTTCATATATTATACACTTCATCATTATCTCCTCTATATATTATACACTTCATCATTATCTCCTCCATATATCATATATTCCTCATATAGATGTGCGTCATTCAGTATATCACCTTGGATATCATGACAACTTACCCTTCACCATCACGCCACATGATAATTCTAGAAGAGTTGCATCTCCAAGTTCAAATTCTCAGCGTTGACTCCAAACTTTGAGCAGAATTGTAAACTAAAGAAATGGGAAATGTTTTCTCGTCCAGTTTCCAGTCTGGGAGAAGATATCTGTCATGTCGCCAGCGTTCAGTATGTCTCAAATCTTATTTCTAGCGGCAAAAAAAAAAAAACTGGTAAGACTTGCCAAGGAAAGTTTTCCTTCCGTTTTCTCTGTACGATAGAAAGTTATGAAATTAGATTATGTCGCTCTGTAACTTGACTTTTCTCACACGGAAAGAAGAAAGCCTTTCACTTGATTCCACGAGCAGGAAAATGACATTAGCTGCTCTGCTAGACAGTCCTGCTCGGGCCCTACCCTCAGAGACGACACTAGCATACAGAAGCTGCTGAGTACCGCCCCTGGAGGAGCCGGTGGTCCCACGCCCTCCTGCCCTGTCACTGGTGCAGGATCTTGGTGGGCCAAGCGACCTCTAACGAGGTCTTTCAGGTCACTGGGGTAGCGTCCCCCAGAAGACAGGGTCGGCCGTCCATACCCTTGTGTCCTGCCAGCTGCCTGGTTCCTTCCTGGAGAACCACGTGGGACGGCAAATATGAATGTGAAACGAACCAATGATATAGAAACTGCTGGAGAGATTTAAGATCAATTATGTGGCGAGTTGTAAAACTAGAATGAAAATTCTTAGCAGCTGAGTAACAGTGGCAGAAGATAAAACCCACAGTTTAATTTGGAAAGATAACAAGACAGCAAACTGCACGTATGTCACACGACACATTTCACTTACTCTAAAATTAAACTGTGAGTAATTTACACTGCCACACACACTTTTCTAAACACTAGACTCTTGACGTTTATAGAACATGTGATGTGGAAGAAATATGTTTTCAGAAACGCCACTAGATTTGCTCTGCTAAAGCAAAGACACACACACACACACACACACACACACACACACACACACACACACACACACAATTTCAGAAGCTACTCAGCACTTTACCCTCTACAAACCTGTTATAGTAATGAGTGAACATATAACAACCCTCAACAGGAGGATCAGTTTGAGTCTAATGTTATACATGACAGGTGGCGCTAGGGCAGGTCTGGGGGTAACTATGGCCCAGGTCAGCCCAGGTCACCCGCCTGTTAGTCTCTCCATCGTAAAAGTTTTCAATAACTTAATATCATCCTTAACTTCCTAAGTAACGGTTAAGAGGTAATTAACTTTTTACATCACAGTGTTGCCAACATCAAGAGCCAACTAATTATCTTCCTGACTTCTCTCTAAAAATATTATACTCTAGAGCAGTTGGTAATACTGAGTTATACGCTGGCCACTGATGTGTGGCTGTGTGTTTGTGCACTGCTGAGGCTGTGTCTGTGTGGGCTGTGTGTCTGTGTCGGCTGGTAGGCAGTGTGCTTGTGTGGACTGTAATTACCTGTCTATACTGTACGGGGAGGGAGTTCTGCATTCATGAGGCCCCATCTCTTGCAATCTGGTTGTTATCATACAACTTTCTGACCCTCTGTACGGTGTCCACACTGACACTCTCTTCATTCAGTTACTCCATTCATCCACTACCCTCATACCACAACATTACCTCTACATCTTTTGTAATAAATTTCTAGTTTGATTCACGTTATGGTCGTTGTCTATGAATAATTTTGAAAATATTATCATAACTGTTACTACATACATCATTTTTTCTCCGGCTGTTGTATTTTCTTCAAAATCTCGTCCCGTCACCAACCCAGAGAAGCCTGACCATCGTTACGTTACCCCTCTCTCTCTCTCTCTCTCTCTCTCTCTCTCTCTCTCTCTCTCTCTCTCTCTCTCTCTCTCTCTC
>JAUTXX010008254.1:0-10002 GCA_032273605.1 Panulirus laevicauda
TCCTCTTTTTGTAGAGGGAATTTTATGCTTGGAAACAAGGACTTCAATCAGTTTTTCGGATAGATGGATGAATTGCTGATTTTCTGTCGAGCAGATTTTTTTTTTTTTTTCATCCCCTCTATAGTCAGTGACTGGATATTCATTGGTCATTGGATATGTTCTTATGGATGACAAGGTAGATTTGATTGTTGCGAGCGCGTCAAGGTGAAACCGTTCGGTGGACAGTACTTGAGAGCAAGATAATGGTATTCATACCTGTTTCTTGGGGAGTGAACTGGATTTGATGGTATGGCCAGTACCTCAGCTGTCTGTTTAGGTGGTAAGTTTTTACGATTTATTTTTTGCCATTTTGCGTTTTACGCTTGGAGAATAAGTAAGTGGCTGTAGTGCGGGCAGTTTGTTATCTATCTTTCATTGGGCAATTTCATTCGCTCGGGATGATGTGAATTGGGTCTGCCAGGTCACATATTGTTTGACCTTTAGAGTTGGATGTGTATGGATGATTGGTTTTATTGTTGGCTTGGTTAGTAATTGAATTTGCTCCGGTGTGTGGACGTGTATATTTGCTGTTTGGGACGTAATATTGTTTGCTGGTTGTTTGGACCATGTGTATATCCTGTTGGGGGGTAAATTTATATTCCCGTTGTTTAGTTGGTAAGTGTATTTCCTCATTAGGACGTACTTGTTTGTGCTTCTTGTTTGGCTAGTGTATAGTTGCCAAGAAGGGCATCATGTGTTTGATAGGGCGCAATCGTATTTGCTGGTTATTTTAATAGTCTGTGTATTTGCTTTTTGGGACGTAATTTTGCTTGCTCGTTCTTTGACTGATGTTCATATTTACACTTTAGGGAGCAGTTTTATTTGTTCGTTGTTTGATTGGGATTCATATTTACACTTTTGGGCGCAATTGTATTTGCTTGTTGTTTAGAGAAACGATATTTTGCAGTGTAGGACTTAAATGGTAGTTGGTCATCGCTTGGACTGTGTTGTGTATCAACTGTTTAGTTTGTGATTGTTTGTTCGCGTCGTTTGAATTAATACGTAACAGCACTTAGGGACGCGATTGCAATTCCAAATGGTTTGTTTGTTCGGTATGTTTGACGTTTGGGGACGATACTGTATTTGTTCGTTGTTTGGCTTGCATGATATATTTGTTTTTCGGGCAGTAATTTTGTTTGCCCGTCGTGTGAATCGCAGTATTTATATTCGCTGTTTAGGTAGATTTTTTTTGCCCGTTTTTTGATGGCATAATATATTTGTAGTTGTTATAGTAATAGGGTTTACCTGTTGTTTGGTTGGCATATTTGATGTTTGAACTAATGTATTTACCCGTTGTGTTTGGAACGCAAAAGACATTTGCTGTTTGGGTATTACTTGATGTTGCCTGTTGTTTGGCTGGCATATTGTTTTTGCTGTATGAGTGAAATTTTGTTTACCCGTTGTATGATTGGCATGAGTTGCTGTTCGGACAGTAATTGTGGTTGGCCGTTGTTTGGTTTACTGTTGGGGGTGGTAATTTTCTGTACCTGTTGTGTGAATGCCATCATATATTTGCTGTTTGGGTAGATTTTTTTTTATATTCGTTTGGGTATTTTTTTTGCCCTTTTTTCGATGGCATAATGTATTTGTTACTGTTATCGTAATAGTGTTTGCCCTTTGGTTGGCATACTATTTGATTTATGGGTTGTAATTTTTTGTGCTCGTAGTTTGATTGGCATAATATTACTGCTTTTAGGGTAGAAATTTTCTTTGCCCGTTGTTTGGCTTGCATAATGCATATGTTTTTTTGTAGAAATTGTGGTTGCCCATTGTTTGATTGGCGGTAATCTTTTTTGTAGCCGTTTTTCGAATGGCAAAATGTATTTGCTATTTTAGTTGAAATTTTGTTTGTCGTTGATTGGTAGGTATGTATTTTGTTGATTTTGTAGTAATTGTGTTTGCCCGTTCAAAGGGCACATTATATTTGGTGTTTGGATAGTAGTTTTGTGTGCTCGTTGTTTGGGTAGAAATTGTGTTTGTCCGTTGTTTTGCTTGCATAATGTATGTGCTGTTTGGGTAGTAATTGTATTTGTCCGTTGTTTTGATGGCATAATGTATTTGCTGTTTGGGTAGTAATTGTATTTGTCCGTTGTTTTGATGGCATGATGTATTTGCTGTTTCGGTAGTAAATTTATTTTTTCGTTGTATTGATGGCATAATGTATTTGCTGTTTGGGTAGTAATTTTGTTTGCCTGTTATTTGTCTTGCATAATGTATTTGCTGTTTGGGTAGTAGTTTTGTTTGTCTGTTATTTGGCTTGCATAATGTATTTGCTATTTGGGTAGTATTTTTTTGCCTGTTTGGATGGCATAATGTATTTGCTGTTTGGGTAGTAATTTTGTTTGCCTGTTATTTGGCTTGCATAATGTATTTGCTGTTTGGGTAGTAGTTTTGTTTGCCTGTTATTTGGCTTGGATAATGCATTTGCTGTTTGGGTAGTATTGTTTGCCTGTTTGGATGGCATAATGTATTTGCTGTTTGGGTAGTAATTGCGTTTGCCGTTTGGACGAGTGTATATTTGCTCTTTGGAACAGACTTTGCGGCCTTTTTATGGATTGTGCTCTTCATTTCTTTCTGGGTCGTAATGGCATTTGCTCATTCTCACGGTAAGTTCTTGAAGGCTTTCCTGATGAAGAATATTAAAACACTGTGTGTGTGTGTGTGTGTGTGTGTGTGTGTAGTGGTTGGGGCATTCTCTGGCTGCATTCAGGCACCGGCCAACTCCCGTCATGAGCTGAAAGCGTGGCTTCGGCCATGTTAGACCCAAACCTCAGGCAAAGTGGGAGAGGATCTGTGGACAGTAGTTTGAATCGTTTATTGGTAGGGCCGTTTATAGACGGTTCCTGATGTGAGCAACAGTTTTAGTCTGCTGTTCCCATGGAGTGTTATTGCATTGAATATCCGGTAGTTTGAGGTGATTAAGAGCTTGTTGTTAGAGGTGTTTGTGCTGAAGAGCTCGTAGTCAGAGGTGTTTTAAGAGCATAGTATCATCAGCTGGTTGGTTCATTGGATGAACCGAGAGACGTGTATGAGAACTCTTCGTCCATTTAGCTTCTAAAGCAGTTTGACAGCCATTTCTGAAATCTGGTGAAGGATTTTTGGAGATGGCGTGCGATGCAGACCTTTAGTGATGCTGTGAGAAGAATTTCGTACCGCAGGTATTTTGATGCGTTTCACAATAGCTCTTTTAGAATTGTGAAGAAAATGTTAGTGTGTGTGTGTCCCATGTGACAACGCTCACAGTTTGGATGATGAATGTTCCCAGGGGAAGATGGATGTTATTTTAGTAAGTCGTGGACTCCTCGGGGTCTTGCTATTATCACAATTTGAGACAGGTGAGGTGATTTATTGTTAACGGTTGTAAGAAATGATACAAATACGGCTAATGAATTATGGTTGACGGGCGATTCATTATTTACACGGTTGGCGCGGAGGTCGAGGTGAATATAAACAATATTGCTCGACTAAACAGTGTGAGAGGAATGTTAGAGGCGATACTTTTCTTAGGTTAGGCTTATTTGAAGTTCCAGACGCTGAGCTTTGGCAATGCTGTAGCGGTGGCGGCTCATCATTAATCACAGTCCGCGTTGAATGCAGCCAATCACAGCCGAATCACGACCAATCATAAACTCGTCACGACCAATAGGGGCGGAGATTGTTGGGGAGGGAGCTCTCATTGGTCGAGCGGGTGCAGGGTCGCGCCGAGGAAATACTTTTCACATCCCACTAGACTCTGATATTCAAAATGTTTTTTTAAAGGGTATTATGATCGTTGGCTGAAAATGAGATGCCTCGTCTGATGGCCTGTTAATGAAAAAGAATTAAGGTATTTTTAATTTCATTCTTTAATGTAGTGATTTATTTTCTTTTTTTAGTGCAGAATATAGGCCGCCACCAACATTCCCATACTCTCCAACCTCCACCAAAGTATTATATAGTCTTTTCATGTGGAGTTAAAAGTTGACGGCCGAGAGGGATGAATAACCAAGTCCTTATCGTTTCCTCGTGGGATGTAAGGGTGGGTTGTTCCGTAGGGCTACAACTGGCACCACTGGTCTTTTTTATTACCGTTTTCCTTCAAGATTGGACGGCCGGTTTTGTAGCCAACCCTCTTGAGACTTCCCCCTCCTCCCCATCTCCTAACTTACCCCATCCACCCCATCTCCTACCGCTCTCCCTCCCACTAATCCTACCCTCCACCATGGCCCCCAGTCAACGTTGGGCGCCTTCATCACTGTGGACGCCGCCTTAGACACCGAACACAACTGCTGACGACCGCAACAAACATCACATCACTCATTACCGTGGGCATTATCTGCAACACTTCATCCTTTGTATGTCTTCTGCAGGGGATGTCTTTGTGTTTTGTATATGATGAACGATGTTCGGTGTTGTGTATGTGATTTTGATTTTTCTTTCTGCGATAGGGCCTTAAACAAACGACATCTCCGATCATTGATTAATGTAGTTTTGATCACGTAAAGAATGAAGTTCATTCAGACCTCAAGCGTCTTATCATAAATGGAAATGTGGTAACCAGGTTCACGGAATTCTCATGTTGAAATTGTCTATTGTATGATTTGACTCACTTTCTGGTGCCGGTAAAACCTTACGAAAAAGGACTTGAAACACGTGACTTCCCCCCCGAGAGCTACCGGGGGTGTGTGGGGGGATCCTTTCACATTCTTACTCTTCCGTTCGTTGCACATACTTGGTTGGCCTCGCCAGCCATCTTACCACATACCATGGCGTTGGTGGTGGTGGTTCTAACTCCTCTGTATCACCGTGATGGTCGTTAACATGCATCACCAGCGTGGTATAAGAATGGTAGTCATGGAGATGGGCTCATAACCACCGTTATGATTATTACTGGCACAACCATTATGGTCTTTTCTTAATATCATTGTCATTGCTTGTCACTTCCTTGAGGGTTTGTCATTGGTACTCCCATGATAGTTACCTCTCACCACCGTGTTTCTCTTTGTTTATGACCCCCGTAATGGTTATCACTGGTACCGCAAGAGTTGATTGTTGTGCCTCTGTAGTGATTGATATTGGTAACTTGTTATTAACTTAATATTTATCTTTATGCTCGCTGTTTCTAATACATCGGGGGTGATATTTTTTTCTTTTTCTTGCCCCTCCCCTCTCGGATAGCAGAGGGCCGGCCATGTTGGTTTGACTGCTTGTGCTTATGTGCGTGCGTCTGTATCTTTGGCACGCAGTATCTTGTGACGGGGTTATTGGGTATGGACCGTACCTGTACTACTTATACTGCATGCAGACGTTTTTCACCTTGATCGAGCTTTCGAGGTGGGGATACAGAGGTTTGTTGTGTATACTAAGGGCTTGTGTACCACGGCGTCTGATGACCAGATCTGCTCTCCTGAATGGAGCTTGGACGTCAGGGGTCAAAGTTCAAGACTGCAAGGTCATACGACTCAAGGTATTTTTACTGAGTGCTGACGCACACAACTTGTCAGTGACTTGGTGAATGGATATCGACTCAAGTTGTGCCATAGATAGTACATGGAATATTTTTTTTATATCGGTCATTTTTTTTTTCTTTTTTTTAGACGTTAGGTGTCAAGAGCAATGTGTGACTGAATACTACCTAATGCTTTATAAACACGATATTATATAAGAATTTTTTGAATGCAAGTTAACCAGACATTGATCACATTGGACTACGTTTTGGAGATCGGGGACCAACTTCTATGTCACGGAGACAGACGGGTTATAAAACGTGTTCTTCGTTATCCTGAACGTGTGGTTGATGGTGGTTGTTATCGGCGTGTTATATCGTCCCCCCCTGATTGTTCTTTCTTGGTGCTTGTGTGTTGCTGGTGCCACGTTGATAAAAAGATCTCACACGATAATGATGGGTTCTCACCCTCGCATTAAAGATGGTTGTTCCAGTGTGTTATAGGAATAGCTCTTCGTCTTAATCGTGCCTGCGATGTCTCTTGTGGGTTATTGGCGTTTGACCTGTCGTGTTGGCGATCGATTTCTTTCTTTTTTTATACTCTCTCGTTATCATGGTGTTGGTTCCTGCGTGCACCGTGCGGCGTGGGAATGGGTGTGAATTATTACGTAACGACCCCTCGTGCTACGGCGATGGTTTGCACCATCAGTACGGTACACGGTATTGGTTGTGCCACCGTAATGGCTGGTGTAGGTACCATGCTGGTGATCGTTCCACGCACATTAGTGGTGGTTGTAACGTGCGCTAAGGTGGTGGTTGGTTGGTACTGCGGTACATCGTTACAGATGCTACGTTTTACCACGGTAATGATCGTTACTTATATTAAGCTTGATGGTTGTTATGTGTTAACATTATGACTTTGACAGGAATGGGTGATGGGTTATACAACTGTGATGATTTTCACTTTTTTTTTGCTGTACAATGTGGTCGTCACATCACATCGTGACGTGATCGTGGTTGTTACGATTGTCATATGGTTGTGGAAATCCCCGTTGTGGAAGTCGTTTCGATAGATGATGGATGGTGATGGTTGTATATTTTTTTTTTTGTCTTTGAACCATAATCCATTATTGTTACCCCTCACGACGGTGTTGAGTAACATGCATTCATGGTAATTCCCCCGTACCATGACGGGTATTGGCTTTACCGATACCGTTGGTTGTGCATGGTACCATGCTTTTATATAACGGTTGTTCCCCGTGCCATGATGGGTGTTGGCGTGACTAATACCGAAGGTTGTGAATGGTACCACTCTCATGGTTGGTTATGGCGATGATAGTAATCTGTATATGTTGACTTTTATCTTGGTGATGGTTGGCGTTTGATATAGTGAAAGGCTTTGCTTACCGTGATAGGATTATCTCTACTTTTTAAACATTTGTATCTTGGTTGTACCTTGTATCTTGTTCACGGTTGGTGTTCACAACCACACACACGTTTTTATCTGTACCACGATGGTCTTCATTATACCATGGTTGTGGGTTTTGGCCTATGCATTCTGGTGGGTGGTTTTTACGTTAATGGTTGGTTTATGTTCGTTTTATCGGTATGTGTGTCATGGTTCGGCTGGTAGTTACCATCATTGCAGAGGGGTGGTCTGCGAGTATTGCAGTAAGCCACTGAATATAACAATTCGACCCTTAAGCTTGCCAGTACGTTCCACGAGCACGACGGTACAACCCTCCAGCAGAACGGTGCGTTTCCATGAACACGACGTTACGACCTTTGAGAAGGACGGTACGTTTCGTGAGCACTACGGTTACGACCCTTGGTTAGTATTGACCTGGAGGACCTTAGGGGTCTGGTCGAAAGCCGGGCCGTCACATACCCAGGGGGTTCGTTCAGTCGTTGCTCAAGGGTCGTGCCGCACGCCTTCGTCGTCTCAAGGATCGTACCGTTTTGCTCAAGGGTCGTCCATATCGTCCTAAAGGAGTTGTTGATGGTGACTACTTTGTACGATTGTGTAGTTCTTTACTCTTCAGATAGTTATGTTTATTGCTCCCTGAGGATAATTTCTAAGTCATTTTTACCGATAAAGCTACAATTTTTTTTTTACGTAGTAGTGATTGTTTTTGACTGTGCCAGCTAAGCGACTGGTTTACTTCTGCTTTAGTGATGACCGTCACATTACTTTGTTACTTTTGTAATCTTTCACTTATACGTATGGTTTAGGGTTGTTGATAGACTTATATGTTATGTGACGTAGGTTATCCACTGCTGATGTGATGGTATGCGCCACTGGGGTTATGTGATGGAGAGGGCTCTCTCCTGATGTTCACTGATGTAGATGATGGAACCCTAGATGTTCTGTGGTTGTAATGGTACACCCCTGATGTTATGTGGTTGTGATGGTACATCCCTGATGTTATGTGGTTGTGATGGTACACTCCTGATGTTATGCGGTTGTGATGGTACATCCCTGATGTTACGTGGTTGTGATGGTACATCCCTGATGTTATGTGGTTGTGATGGTGCACCCCTTATGATCTTTGGTGGTGATGGTACACCTCTGTGTTGGTGATGGTCCTCTAGATACTTGTGGTGTTGATGGTCCCCCAGCTTTTATGTGATGGTGACGGTCCTACAGGTGTTCTGTGGCTGTCATAGTACTCTCGATGTTTTGCTGTGGTGTTGATACTCGAGATGTTTTGCTGTAGGGATGTTGATACTCTAGATATTTTGTAATGGTAATGGTGATTTAGATATTTTGTGGTGGTGATGGTACCCTGGATGCTTTGTGGTGATGGTGCTACACCTGATGGTCTTTGTGGTGATGGGAAAGTCCTGACGTTTTGTGGGGGTAATGGTATATAAAAGATGTTTGGGAGTGACTATGGCACATTCGTGTTGTTTAGGAGTGTTGATGGCATAGTCCTGATGTTTAAGTGCTGATGGCACAGCCCTGATGTTTAAGAGTGTTGATGGCACTGTCCTGATGTTTAGAAGTGTTGATGGCACAGCCCTGATGTTTAGTAGTACTGATGGCACAGCCCTGATGTTTAGGAGTGTTGATGGCACAGCCCTGATGTTTAGGAGTGTTGATGGCACATTTCTATTATTTCGAAGTGGTAATGGTTTTATTCCTGATGTTTAGGAGGGATGCTGGTGACCATTGGTGCTATGTGATGGCACCATCAATGTTCCGTGTAGCTCTTGGTGTTCTCTAGCTGTTCTATGCCGTCGATAGCACCTTTGGTGGCCTTTGGAGATGGTGGTCCACTCCTCATGCTCTGTTGTGGTGAGGCCAGACTCGATGGTATTCTGTGGTGGTGAATATGTGCTGTATACTAGATGTTCAGTGGTGATGTTGCCACACGCCTTGTATTCACTGTTGGTGAGAACACCCCCCGGTGTTCTGGTGGTGGTGATGGGTACGCCAGATGTTCTTTGGTGTGGTGGTACCCTAGATTTTCTGTGGGGGTAATGGCAACAAACCCCCCACACCCCCCCTAACGTTTTCAATGGTAGCGATGCACTCACTGTTTCTGTTTGTGTGTGTGTGTGTGTGTGTGTGTCTGTGTGTGTGTGTGTGTGTGTGTGACATTGGTGTCTTGTTTTGGGAGACTGTGCCATAGATTTCTGTGGAAAGGATGGTGTCCCAGATGTTCCGTGGTTGGGATGGTGTCCCGGGTGTCCTGTGGTAAAGACGGTGTCTCAGATGTGCTTATTGGAAATGGTGGTCTTGATGCTCTGTGGTGATGGATGATGGTGCCCTAAATAGTCTGAAATAGAGATGTTACACTCGCGGTTTTTGTTGTGGTAGTTATGGCCACCCTAGATGTTCTGTGGTGGTGGTGATGTTGCTCCGAATGTTCTGTGGTGGTGATGGTGCCCCGAACGTTCTGTTGTGGTGGTGATGGTGCCCCGAATGTTCTGTGGTGGTGATGGTGCCCCGAACGTTCTGTGGTGGTGATGGTGCCCCGAATGTTCTGTGGTGGTGATGATGCCCCGAATGTTCAGTGGTGGTGATGGTTCCCTGAATCTTCTGTGTTGGTGATGGTGTGCAATCATGGTGTTCTGTGGTGTGGATAGTACCCTTGATGTACTGTGGTGGTGATGGTGGCCTGCATGTTCTGTGATGGTGATGCTACAATCATGAATGCTTATGGTATACTGTAGTACACTCCTGATGTTTTCTGGTGGTGATGGTACTCTCCTGATGTTCTGGGATGTTGTTACACTCCTGATGTCCTGGGTTGGTGATGTGTCCTGGATGATCTGTGGTGGTGATGATGTTACACTCCCGATCTTCTGTGGCTGTGATGGACCTGCTGTGATGTTCATTGGTGAACTGGTGTGGTTGTTGTAGCCGCTGGTGTGGCTGAGACACTGCATGGGCTCCGGCCTGTTGAGATTGCTTTGTATTAGTAAAAATATATACCTGTGAGTGAGTTAAGTCATTTGGTCTGCTTACATATTGAGGGGAAAACTACGTTGCATAATGCACAATGATAATACTCAGCAGAGAATGATGAAGT
>JAUTXX010008276.1:0-10002 GCA_032273605.1 Panulirus laevicauda
AGATATCAATATATATATATATATATATATATATATATATATATATTTGGAGGTAGTGGTTAGGGAGGTGACGAGTGAGGGAAGTGAATGCAAAGGTTCTGGAGACGAGTATCTATGTAGTCTGCTGAGGATGACCTGGGTGAGTCAGTTGTCCTAAGCTGGATGGCACTATGGAAACTGGTGACCCACAGAGGTAGGAAGGGGGATAAGGTCCTTGGAGTACTGAGGAGGTGTGGAGAAAGAGAGGTCCTTGTCGATGAGGCCAAAGATGGCTATCTTCAATGGTACAGTAATTTTGACGGTGTATGAATGCAAAGCGTAGGCTCTAGATAAAAGATAACTACAAAAGAGGGCGAATGTGTTGGAAAGGAAATGTTTGAGGACGACATGTGGTGTGAGGGAAGGGTTGAACGAATAGAAAATGACACGTTAATAGAAAAGTGTGGAAGTAAGGAGTGTGTATGACAGAAACGAAGAGGGTGTGCCGAAATGGTTTGGACACAGGGAAAGGATAAGCGAAGAGAGGATGACCAAGAAGGTATACAGGTGGTATACAGGGAGCGACGTGCTGTCAAAGAGTTTAACCAGGGCATACGAAGCGGTCTGGGGAAATCATGGAAAGATCTGTGAGGCCTGGGTAAGAATAGGTGGCTGTGGTTTCGGTGCGTTATACATGGCATGCTAAAGCGTGGATGTGAGCGAATGAGGCCATTTCTTCGTCTGTTCCTAGCGCCACCTCGATGATAAATGTACGGGGAAGCACCACAGCAAGTCTCTCCCCTTTTGTCCCACTGCTGGCCAACCTCCAGGCGCCTCAGTGTCGCTTCCGAGGCTGGCTACCTTACCCTCCTCCCAGCTGTGAGGAAACCCTACCGGAGGGGGGAAACTCTGCACGTTCAGCTGCGCTCCTGAGCACTCTAGTCTGGCGGTTCGTTAAAAGACTTGAGAACATAATTGGCAAGGCGTATATAGCAGGGCACCGATCGATCGTGTTTAGGAGGATTAATGACTGAGATCCCCCTTTGTTGATGGAGAATATAATGAGGTTTAGAAAGGAAAAACAGAGAGGGTGTGTAGATCAGATTTTTTTTTTGCGCCAATGCCAAGTGGTGGAGAAATGCTTCTTAATAGGGGGGAAAAGAAAGTTGCTGTCTGCATCGTTAGTCGATTCACAAATTAATTTTAATAAAGTGGCACAAAGGGAAGGTCTGTGGTACGTTTTGACGTTATGTGGTATTATGTAGACGACTCTTGAGTGCTATCAAGAGCTTTTATATTGCAAGTTGTGGATATACGAGTCAGCCGAGGAACGGGTGAGTGGCCTGGAATAAAACGAGGGAACGCATGAATGGTGTGTGATGTTCCTGGAGTGCGTGAAGGTTGTGTGATGGTCCTATATGAATGGAGACAATGCGTGAGATGAGAGTAATCACAGAGAAACCGAATGGAATGATGAAAGTCTTTTAATGAGGTTTAGTCAGGCAGAACGTATGGCCTGTGGCAGACTGATGAAGAAGACACAGAGCGGTACTAGAGAAAGTACAGGGACGAGAGGTAAACCCCAGAAGAGATAGATAGACGTAGAGATAACTGATAAATGATAGATAAACCGAATCTGTCGTGTATGTAGCTGATGGCAGCTCATGGGATCCTAACTATATGCTCCATACTACACGCCCTCTGTGTGGGGAACAACTGAATCTTTCTCCTTCTGAGGTTTTCTCAGTGGGCCTCTAACCAACTTGCTGCAATCCCTGGGTTTACGGGGATCCTAAGGGTTCTTAACTCGCCTGGGGGGTTGGGTGGGGTGGTGTGGGGGTGGGAAGGATTATTCCTCCCACAAACAGCCTAAGAGTTGGGTCAAACTCCTAGGGGGGCTGAGTCGCCTTGCACATAATACTGCAGTTGGTAGTGATATATATGTATGTGTGTGTACCATAAATCTCTCTCTCTCTCTCTCTCTCTCTCTCTCTCTCTCTCTCTCTCTCTCTCTCTCTCTCTCTCTCTCTCTAAGCTCCCCTCAGCCAAGCTTTTCCTCAAATTGAAATTCCAGCGAGAGACAAAGATGTGATATCACCCTGTAGGGTGCGAGACGCTGTTGGGGGAGGCATGGGGAGTCACACACACACACACACACACACACACACACACACACACACGAGTGTAGACTCCCTCCCCATACTACAACTAGTACATTACAATTAGATAATTACAGACAAGCTGACCGATGAAGGTGATCAATACACATACAGATAAGCGTTATGAACCAGAGCGTGTATGTGTCCGCGCCATGTTGCTTACCGTATGAATAACTACAGACCAACAAACACACGTATACACCAGAGATGGCACTGTATGATAAAAGAGTTTGTCTGTACACAGTAGACAACACACTTAACTTGTTTCCATATTTCAGTAAACCTGACTGACTCGTCTCGTGAAAAGTCCCGCCTAATTAACTATTAAGTCGTCCGTCATGTTGTGTGGAGGTTGTAGATAGTTCATGGTAGGTTGTTGTGGCTACCGTGTCTGGTGCTGTGTGTCAGTCTTGCCCCACACCCGACCATTACCCTTGTAATATTATTAACATTTGTGTTACATAGATTTTTATTTAAATTGTTTTCCTGTCTGGTATCAACAGACATGTATTTATTTTCTCTGCTAATCATCTGTAAACATTACCAGTTTATGAACAGTAAGACGATTGTATTAATTCTGGCAATACAATGTTCGAGACAATGTTCGCTTCTCGTAGCTAGAGCAGCCGCCACCACACCTGTAGTCTTAACCATATCCACTCTGGTTAAGTTTAGCACACTTAATACTGTAGCTCATCCTCCACTTACTGACCATCATGTACGACACGACCCTTGACACAAACAGTCGGTGTGACACGACCCTTGACACAAACAGTCGGTGTGACACGACCCTTGACACAAACAAATGAAAAAAAAAAGCCCTGGAGGACCCTGTGCCGGAGGACGCACCTCAACAATAGAGACTTCAAGATAACATGGACGCGGCCGAACCTCTACATCCGGCTCTGGAAAGTGGTTGGAAATCCATGTTTCAAGTTATGTAATGGCGCGCACGTATATATAGTTCTGATGACACAAGTTTCGTTTTCTAGCACATTTCTTACTCCACTAAGCTGGGTTGTTGTTGTTGTTGTTGTTGGCGAAGTTAAGCTTTATGGAAAACTCGTTTTCTTATGTTTTTTCACATATGTTGCAGCTTCGATGACCTGCGATAAGAACACAGGTAACGAAAGGCTAATTACATCTGGATGGAGTAGTCTGTTGGTTGTAGAGTGCACGGAGGAGGCTGGTCAACAGTGCACGGAGGAAGCTGGTCATTAGGAAGTATAGCGTCGTAAAGACTGGTAACCAATCCACAACTGACCATCCAGACGGCTGGATCCAACACCAGAGATCCAGCGGAACGTCTGGAACGAACTCAACTGACTGTCCAGGAATGAACGAGACTGACCCTCCTGAACGACTGGAACGAAGAGAATGACCATCTGGGGCGCCTGGAACGAACGCAATTAACCATCCACGACGCCTGGAATTAAGAGAACTGACTGTCTTAGATGTCTGGAACGAAGAGAAAATGGCAGTTACCGGCACGTCACATTTGGCTGAGGAAGCGTCCGTCCTGCACGTACGTCCACACAGCAGCAGCAGCAGCCACGTGAACTGAATCATTGTTATGTTTTATGAGGTCATGATGACGTGTGGTGGACTGGGGGACAACGCTGGTGATGGTTAGTGGTGGGTGGGGGGAGGTGGACGAGGGGGCCACATCATTGTTGACAAACACGGGCGGTTCCAGCGCCTGCAATCGACAGTCTTTTAAAATTTATGGATTGCTTCACGTCCGTTCATTATTATTCAACAAAGAACCTTTATCTTTCCCCCGGAGAATATCGTATTTCAGTGGAATATTTACCAGTGATTAATTCAGACTCGCTAAATAAGGAGGAGCTTGTGGGATGTGCCTGCACCCAGCACTCCCAGCAGCTTCTCCTACACCCAGCTTCTCCTACACCCAGCACTCCCAGCTGCTTCTCCTGGGTATATAGGGTCTCCCAGCTCCGACTAGTGCTGGTAATGACGTGTAAATATGGATCATGGTGCTGGATGGAGACGACGGGCCCAACATAGCCCTCAGCCACCCACACAACTTCCCACCGGCGGAACATCTAAACCATTTGCATTGCAGACGAAACAGATACTAGCGCAGATACAGATACTAGCGCAGATACAGATACTAGCGCAGATACAGATACTAGCGCAGATACAGATACTAGCGCAGACACAGATACTAGCGCGGATACACAGATACTGGCACAGATATTAGCGCAGATATATTTCTTTATGATTTAAGTTTTTGAAAATAAGATTGAAGTGAATAAATGAGCTGATAGCTACTGAATAAGAACACCGTCTGTGATTGGTCAGTCGACAGTCTGAAGAGTGACGTCAGAGTATTACGTCACATGTAAGTTTTATCCACGACTCATTAAAGTTCCTCGTAATAGAAGGAAAAATTTTTATCTATATAAAAATTATTGATATTTGCATCAGAGGAAAGAATTGCTCCTAGTTTTGCAGGTTCTTCGGCGACTGTATGTTACTTTTATACGGAAGGGAAGGAGGGGGGGGGTTGCTCGTCCCGACCGCCCACCACCCCACGTGCTGTACAAGGCAGGAGTGGGCGTCTCTCCCCCACACCATCGTACTTCGAGGGGGAGTTGGCCGAGTATATCTTGCCACCCAACATTATGTACAGGGGGAGAGGGTCGAGTTTCTTACCCCCCGTCTCTCTTACTTGACATACAATCATTGATCCGTTCACAGCTGCGGGGACATTAGACTGAAAGTATTTAAAAGAAAATTAATGCAATATTTTTTATGTTATGTTGACATATACTATATATAGCTTTGCATACGTAGCGTGTTCATCCAACGACCTTATCTAACTCTTCTGTAGAAGAAGGGGGACCAGTCGTTGCTGTAGAAGAAGGGAGATCAGTCGTTGTTGTGGTCCATCAGGCTGAGGTACGCTTGGCTTCTCGCTTTCACAAGGTAGCCAACAGCCGTACACAGAAGCTTAAGGACAGATTTTACGAGTTGTCCACAGTGCCAGCACTCCTTCCGACGTACGTGGCCCCATTCACAGATCAGACGATGATCATCAAACCTTACCAACATATTCACTACCTTCCATATATTCCTCCGCAGACCAAAGGATCTCCCTTCCATCTCCCAGTATAGCCTACAGCTAGCTGGCCACTGCGTCGCAATCGGCCCCTTCCTCTGGAGCCGACCCGAGACCTCTAGTTCAGTCTGGCCTACAATATACGGTCGAAACCAACAGTTTCTGTGGAGCGTCAACCTCCATCATGGACACGTTCTCCCCCAGCCACACGTAACGATTTATGTCTCCCTTACTTGCCTCATCTCCATCTGTATCTATATCATTTTCGACGCTCAAGTTTACCAGGTGTCTGTAATGTGTGGCCCAGGCTATAGCATGGGTGCTGGGAAACAAGGTGATGAACAAACTGTTTCTGTTTGGACATTTGTACCGACGCTGGCAATCCTGATTGTAAATTTCCTTTTTTTTCAACTTTTCGATGTTGAGTTGCTTTCCGAACTGTTAATTTACTTAATGTTGAATTATCTGACAACGGAAATTTAACATGCAAACAGTAGAATTATCATATGGCGCATATGGATATTCTGTCCTCTGCTGAATTATTACCTTTTTATCACTTAATTTCCTTCATTTAGTGATAACTTACTCTGACGTTAGACTAAATTTCTTTTTCATCTATTTTCCTCCCCGAAATTTGTTTCTAATGTTGTGTTAGCATTAAATATGTTAGACTTCCTGACAGCGTTGTAGATAATCATATGTAATGCTGAATCGCTTATTCTCATGTTAGATATCTTATTCTTATGTTAGATAACTTATCGTCAGTTCCTCAGTGTTAGTTGTGAGGGCTGAGTGTCCATAATCAATACAGAATCATTTGAACCTTTGGTTCAACTTGTGTTGATACCTATATCTTTTGTTAGATTTATGGTTATAATGCCTTCTGATAAATTTTGTTTTAATTGTGTAACATAATTTCTTTGGTTAAGTATGTGTAAATATTTTTGACGTATCAGTTAATGGTTCAACCGTGTGTTAAAGTTATGATATTTAAAGAGTTTAGTATTTCCATCAGTTTAGTGTTTGTGAGGCGAGTGGTCTGGTCTGGTCTCGTGGTATACTACACAACCGTCGGTGTGAAACTCGTGTTCAAACTGTTCTTTCCCGTAATGTTTTGGCTGGACAGCAGCGCTTCCAAACTGGTCTTCCGGGCTGAACGGCACGATGTAAACCCGCCTCTGATTGGCCGATAGCTGTGTCATCGTGTATACTCGTGCCTCGGGTGAAATCATTCCTGATTAGTTGATCGCCTTCATCATGGCTATTCGTACGTGTGAAAACATATCATTTCGTCTCTCATGTGACCAGGAATATTCAGCCCGGTAACTAGTTTCCGCTGGACTTGCGTCAACTAGGCTTTGATTGGTCAATGAAGAAGCCAATTTGCAAACCTATTTCTGATGGGCTGTTGAAAATGCCAAAACACACACACACACACACACACACACACACACACACACACACATTATTGAATTAACTGCAGCCAAAGCCAGAAAATCTACAGGAAGATACACGGTAAATATGGGCGAAAATAAGACGGAGTTAAACAGTCAACACAGACAGTGCGGGGGGCGGTCGTGTGCTGAGTGTTGATGGTGTCCACGATGGTTGGGTTGCGGCTGTTTAGAAGCGCTATGTACCAGTTGGGATGGGCTCGATGTTGTTGTGGTGCTGAACTGCAACTCGGGGACGAGAGATGTCTATGGTGGCAGAAGGTGACGGTGTGGTTAATGGTTCGAGAGATTTCGGAGGACCATTGTGTAGAGCGCCTACCGACAGGCGGTGTAAGAGGGACTGAAAATAGTTTTGCGTTTCTTTTTCTACATTTTTCTTTCCTCAGTAGCCTCATTTGTGTGTTGGGTAGGGAGGAAGATCAGGCTTGGGAAGACATGGGTAAGTTTGGGAAGAATGTGAGTTGTGAAGATGTTCTTGTGTTAAGGTACATGGAGTCAGATGTCTTGCTTCTACTGAGGAGGTCAGAACGATAGCTGGAGGATGTGATGATGTTACTCATGTGTTCCAGCTTAGTTTATCGTCCAAAGCGACACCGAGAACCTTAGTGGAGTGAACAGTCTAGAAGGAGCTGGTCGCTTAGTGTGACACATTAGGGGCTGGAATAGGGTTGTTTTGTGATCCAGGGCACATTAGCTGGTTGTGACCAGGTCATATCAGCTGGATGTTATCCAGTTCAGGTCAGCTGAATGTGATCTTAGATCTCTCCGGGAAGAAGTAATGGTAGGCTCCTGTCATGGAGTTGCGGACCTAACTTTTAGTATGCAGGTCATCCATGCCTAGCGCATCAGGTCAGGGATGGCTAGCAGTTCATTGTTCCTGGTGATATATTGTAGAAACATTACTGGCTTGTATGTCTACACACACACACACACACACACACACACACACACACACACGCAGAGGCATGTCTATAAGCAATCTTCTACATGGCCCAAAAGTAGTAAAAGCGTATCCTACCCCACACAAAGGAATGTCTGTCACAAACCAATTCCTCCCCATCCGGCAGTTCTTTGTTTAAATTCCTGACAAAAGCTAGGAGGCAGGGCGCCCGGGGCAGCGCGGGAACCCTTCCAATTGGCTCCTTGTGTCGGGATGGCGCGGGAAACCTCCTGATTGGCTGCTCTTGCCGGGATAGCGCGGGAAACCTTCCAATTGGCTCGTCTGGCCAAGACAGCCTCGGCCTCAAAAACACGCTACCCGTACAGAAGTCAGGAACGCCACAATTTTCTTAATTACTCCCTCGAGGAATCGGGCAGCGAGACTTTCACTCTAGGATTTTGTGCCGTTTTTGGTATGATTTTCCTTCAGTTTAGTAACTCGAAAACATTGTGGTTTGAACGGTGACTTGGAAGTATATTTTTAGGAAGTACCTCAAGCCAGAAAAAAGCTTTTGGAAGAAAATAAGAGTGGCTGTAGTTGAATACAGTATTCCAATAACAAACAACACTAATGAAATCCAAGCAACTAGAATTCGGATGACGTGGTTAACGAAAACTTGAAAGTTCTTATTTGAATTACGTTTTCTGCTCTGTCGTCTGCTGCCTCAAGAAAATCAAGAATTTGATAATAAAATTTTGTGTGAACCTTCTGGACGAAAGTACGAGAGGTGACACTCTTGTCACTTACCATCTGCCAGTAATGTGCAGTGCAGACGAATGAGGTGATTTCATGCCAGTGTTAACTTGACCATTGCTGGTCCAATGTCACAAGTCATATTCTAATGGATAAATGTTGCTTTAAAAAATGCTCTCTCTCTCTCTCTCTCTCTCTCTCTCTCTCTCTCTCTCTCTCTCTCTCTCTCTCTCTCTCTCTCTCCTTAATTAACTGTCATTCTCCAAATAAACTCCTTAAGAGATGGCACCAAGAATCTTTCGGTACGAAATCACTCCAGGATTTCTTTACAAAAATTGCATTTTTAGCCGTAATCTGGAATTCATTATATATAGATCTATTTATTTATTTATCTGTGTGTCTGTCTGTCTTATTTATATTTATTTATTAATTTATATCTATCTATCTATCTACCTCTATCTGTCTATCTATGTATGTGTCTGTCTATCTATCTACTTAGTCTTTTTGTGGTGTACAATGTTATTCTGCACGTCATTTTTTCATGGATGATCTTAAGAACTTTGCGCAAATGTGACCCTCAGTTGCTGACAGTATTTGCCATACATTACAGTACCCTAAGTGGTTTATTGACAAATCAGTGAGAGCTGCTAAGAAGTCCTCTTAGAACACTGTACCTAGAACAGAGAGGTTTACAAAATACGTATTAGTTTTACGTTATGATGACCGTCTGTCAAAAATTAGTCCATTCCTGGAAAATCGCAGTGTTATAGGTATACCGACCAATGATGCTCCTGTTGAGGTTACTAGTTGCATTTATCAAAGTTCATACAGAGACTGCAACAAATTTTATATTGATGAAACAGGCGAGGGATTAGATGCTATAATGAAACAGCACAAGACATGCTCAGCTATCTCAGTCATGCTCAGCTTGCTACCACAACTCTCGTACCATGTCATTCCCCACACGATTGACCTTCCTCACACCATATAATGTCCTCAAGCATTTCATTTCTGCCACATCCGCCCTCTTTACACCTCTGTTTTCACACAGCCCTCAGTATGCTTCCCCCATCACCTAACCTAACCTGTTGTTCACTCCAGTTCCCATCCGCTGCCGATGCCACCTTCCTTATATTCAGGTTCTCTCCATTGATACACACACTCAAACCAACCTGTCTCGTCCCCTTGCTAAACCCCATAACCTTGCTTTTATTTAATCAACTCTCAGTTTCCCTTTTCACAAACTCTCGTAAACTCAAATACCAGCTTCTGCAGTTTCTCACGAGAGTCTGCCACCAGAGCCATGTCATGAGCAAACAACAACTGACTCACCTCCCTGACCTCCCCGCCAACCCTCTTTCCATGACCCTAGCATTCCCCTCCCTCACCACCCCATCTCTAAACAGATTAAACTGCCACGGTGACATCATACACCCTTGATGCAGATCCAATTTTACCTTGAACCACTCACTCTCCTCCCTTCCTACTTGCACACGCGCCTTTCTCGATAAAGTCTCACAGCTTCTAGTAGCTCTCCTCCCACACCATTACTGCTTCCAGTAGGTTTTCTCCCACACTTTATATTCGTAACACTTTCCACTAGACATCAACCTTACCATATCCTTTCTCCAGATCTATAAATGCATGATACAAACCACTCTCTTTCTTCAAGTATTTCGCTCATAAACTTTG
>JAUTXX010008288.1:0-10002 GCA_032273605.1 Panulirus laevicauda
TGTGTGTGTGTGTGTGTGTGTGTGTGTGTGTGTGTGTGTGTGTGTGTGTGTGTGTGTGTGTGTGTGTGTGTTTGTCTAATTTCAAATGTTAAAATAAAGAAAGTCAAATATAATACGAAATGACAAGACTTTGTTTCCCCATATAATCCGTTACTAATAAAACAAAGACATTCGCAACCATCACTGTGCATCCAAAACTGTGGTGCATCTACATAGAAAAGGAAGATTTACAACAACTGTTGAAGCGGATTAACACACATCATTTGAGGACATTCGCCCTGGGTCTCCCTAAACTTAGGGCCCCACCCCCACCCACAACAGTCAGCATTACTTTGACCAGCGAATACCCGGAACCATCAGAGCTGAGAGCCAGATGGTGCCACAGCACAGGTATGGAGGGTGGCTTTTCCATTAGTAGATAGTAACTACCACAGCAGGCTGGTTCCATATCTCTTCCATTAGCCCAACTGCTGTGGAATCGCACGCTTGCCAAGTACCCCTCCAACCTACGGCTGATAAAGGAACCTTCTGATGTGTGTACCGTGCCACGGTCGGTGCTTGTGAACCTCGACAGTCTCAACCTTGACTGAGGTATTTTGGACTGTCTGGGCCTCCGTGAGATTCTCACCTCGTCTGCAAGTAATGAAAATGCGAGAGATATTTATTAAAGTGATTACAACCTTAGAGAAGTGATCTAAGTTCTTAATCATTTTTTTTTATGGATGAAGTTAATGAATCTATCTCACTTCCAGTGAGCTGTTCCTTTTTTGTTCATACTGGGTCATTTGAATCTGAAAACAGACGTATTTTGGTATGAGGGTTTTATAACTATACTGCTACCCTGAATATATTCCAGCCTCAGGACTTAAGGTGAGGGTTCTCCTACAACATATCTGCTCTCCCTCCCCGCCTCCACACACACACACACACACACACACACACACACATGCCTTTTCGGCTCTGTACAGCAGTTTATATTCTTCTGGGGAATCAGAGGTCGGTGATTCACCTCCCGCCCAGGAAAAGTGTGTAATCGTGAGATTCCAAAGCCTTCACAAAGGTTGGGTCACGTAAGGTCAAGTTAGAACTGATACAAATCACTACTTTGTTTTTTCTTTCAGGTCGACTAACTTTACATCCTTCGCTGCTGTCTTCGAGCAACCTAACTCACTCAGCGTGGTCTAACTAGATCTAATTTTCCAACGTAAAAGAGTCTACAAAAAAAGAAACAAGTCCAACAGTAAACTCAAAATGGCGAGATTTAAAACCTGTGCGGTGCGCTAGTAGGGAGGAACCACAGGAGAATCATTGGCTAGCTGGTTGGCTGGTATGTCTCTGTGCTGTAAGGCCTATCAACTCCCTGGGTCATTGAAGACCGTCAATGTCGAACTACATCCACTTGATGGAAACATCCTGAGCACCTTCATCGGGTGTTGGGCACGGCGAACACTCGATGGACATGTAGCCCAGGAACATTTGGGATAAGCGAGACACCGGAGATACGAGAGCTAGACTCTGTTCTCTCCTAAAACTGCTATAAACTGTGAGACGCAGCCCGGAGCACAACCTTTCTGGGACGTCGTCTATCTTGTCTGTGGAGTATTGACCCACTGGAGTCTGACTAAAACCCTTTGTGACCTCTGCAATCCTTTTGCGCTACCGCTCATAGGATGAGCGTGGGTGTGCACAATATATTTACCGGGGATACCGGCACAAACCACCAAAAAATACAACGACAAAACTCGTCAGTTTCTAAGTGCCATTTCTCTGAATCCCATTTTCTGTGCGACCAAAAGCTACTCAGACCCACTGCTGAATTTCAACTGTTGGCGAAGTTGCGTAGCACCTTTGTGATCCAGCTGTCTGCTCTAGCTTAGCTCTAGCAATCATTAATCCAGCTACCGTTCGTCCCCAAAAGGCAGACAATGCAACTGATCAGGAGACACAACAGTAGTTGCTGGGCGCGGGCAGGCGCGCACCTCAGGACCCGACCCGCCACCGAAAGCCAATCTCTCCGGAAAGAGCGGCCATCTTCTCGTGTCCACCCTTCTGAACACGAGGGCTCGACCCTTCAGCCCGACTGTGTGCGAGCCTTGGCTTGATCTAAGACCTGACCCTTGAATGTCAGGTCAAAGACGCAAAGGGTCGTGGCGACGTGCTCAAGGGTCGTCCCGTTCAGTGGTCGTACCAGCATAATCATGGGGTGGAGCCGTCGCGCTCAAGTGGCTAAATCAAAACACTTACATAATACCTTACGTAGGAAGGTACACCAACCGCTCATCTGGGATGCATTAGGCTCCACCGCTGCCAGCTCCTGAGTACAAAAATTTCGCGCAAGTATTATTCAACATCGGCAGTTAATCAGGAGCTCCGGCTCTAAAAAAAAAAAAAAAAGGAAAAAAAAAACGTTAATTATATACCTCTAGTTCAAGAAGTAATGACTTGATCTTACTGAGATCTTACGTGGGGGTACTTGATCATTTTTAGCTTCATTATATACCACATATACGCAGTGCAAGTGATGACAACCAATGTGGTAGATATATTCCCCTCGTACGGGCGTAAATCTGCGAGTGACTCGTTCTCAAGGCAAGCTGCACCTTTCTGCGCCTCGTCTGGGTCGGGCTTAGGCCACTTAGCACTGATGTGCCGGAGGGAGTGGGTGCGTGGGGAGAAGCCGCCTGCATTACTATCCTCTCTTCATCTATGCAGTGGGTGGGTGGGGAGGAATCGTCTGCATACTATTCTCTCTTCATCTACAGTGAGTGGGTGGGGAGGAGCCACTTGCTTTGTTACCCTATCTCCATCTAAAAAGATTCCAAATGCAGGGCATCTTTACTGTCCTCCAGCAGATAACCTGGTAACAGGCCATCAGGTCTACCGTTGTCAGGCTTCAAAATATATCACAACGTCCCTGTATCCTAGTGGAAATACGTGATACCAAGTGAAGGAAGAAAAGTGGAGATTTAGTCCAGTGAATGAGGTGTTTAAGTCCAGTTTTTGTTTTCGGAGGTGGGTAACTACTAGCGGTGGTGGTCATAACACTGCGTCAAGTGGCTGTAGGTAGCTATTAAACAATGCATCAGTTGGTGTATCTGACCAAGAAGACAAACTAATATTTCGTACGTCGCTGCCATCATATAACTGCCGATGGATCATCACCTTGTGGGACGCCCTACCCTGCTATCAGAGCATATCAACACCGCCATTTGCTGCGGTAGTGGCACTCAATCAATACTGGAACTGAACCTTTTTTGTACCGTGTTAATAAGCAATGCACACGAGCAAGACACCCCCAGCGAAAAACAATATTAGGTACTTCCTTTACGGGAGACTACCAGGCGACCACCACCTTCAGTTAGATCACGAAGGGAGCGGAGTCAGTGCACAAAAAGCGTTGTAGCGGTGCGTGCTGAAGATCCTGACTTTACCAGCCGCCCGACTCACAAGGCGTGACCTCATCTGGCCCTCTGTGACACGTGCCTCCCCAAGGATAGCCATGTACACATTACAAGAACACTGTAGGGGAGGAGCTTGTGCCTCCTCGTAAGAAAGGAATTCCAACGCCTGTCGTGCAGACTCGTTAGCGTCTGCTCTGCACGCTCACAGCCATAATACAGGCTGCACACACACACATACATACACCATCGTCCAGAACACATGCTCAGTACCATCATCTTAAAGACCACACATTCACAGCAAATGAAGTAAGTACCACGACCCAGGCTAAACTTTTACCACCTTCCATCATCATATGGGCAACTCACTCAACATCAACTGGACTGAATATTCATATGGCTCCCAGTGTCCACCACCGTAAGGTGCAAATAATCTCCGGGGTTTCTCGCCTGGCTTTGCTGCCAACGCGAGGGAGGGCTCATTCATTAGCAGTGCCAGCCCCTCCCAAGTCCCTTACTTACTTGATAGACCTGACTCTTTTCACATTCATTTGCATCGGGAGTGGTGCTGCAGATATTTCTTGTACTAAACGTAGGCCACTTACTAACACTTGTAATATCTTACATATCTTAAAGACACCGTGTAATGATTCCACCTTTTTTTTCACAAGTTTACTATATTCTACATACATGATTCTGTTTCAAAGAAAGATTTGACGCTCGCTTCAACACCATCAACACGCCTGCTGCACGTTCCATGAATGATCAGTCTCCAACCTTTGATACTATCTGACTCAAGAGTCGTCTCCTAGCTTCAGCTGTCACTGTTTTCTTTTAATCTTTTTTACACAGCCAACTTTATAGCAATCTTCAAACATTCCCTCCGCGAATCCGTGACGTTCTTCCATTCTTAAACTGAAATGTTCTACTAAGGGGACGTCAACAACTCCATCAAACACGGCTGGAACTGTCAAAACCAGATGGCAGGGGTAATCGCTGCCCTAACGTTTTCCATCATTAACGACCCGAATTGAATTATCAACCACGCTCCTCACGTTCCACATCATCACGGTCCTCCTCACCCAACGCGACGGATTTGATATCCTCTCATAAACCCTGGCGTTATAGTTACAGAATCTCATACCCCCAGTCTGACCACATTCTTGTGGACGTCTCCCTACGAATCCCAAGATCGATGGGAAATCTATTCACATACAAAACAAGTTCTATACGTCCCTCTTCTCTCGGTGGTTCTGGACGGCACACACACACACGCGCGCGATCTGCACGCGTCTTATACGCAGGTCTTTAATGCGTGGAAATCGCTCACATCTATCAAAGATATATCCTCAGGTTTGGACCATTGGTCGGCTGCTATGCTGATGCAACACTTGTTTAACTTTACGAGCGATGGATTCCATTGTACGAAGAGAAGAGAGTGTAGGGTATGAGCGCGGGGAGAGAGAAGTGAGGTTGTCTTCGCATTTAGCTCGGTGATGTCACAGGACCACCTACCCTGGAGTGGACCAGCAGCGCCATTTATTTACCTTGATATGGAAGTCCGGGAGCCGGTCAGGGAATGCAGGCTGACCTGTTGTGTCATTAACATCATCCTTTCAACGAACCTTGTGTGTGTGTGTGAGACCACCGTGTTCGAGGACCTGCTCATACCGTGTTATAAGACAGTGTTCTCAGCTCACATCGTGTTATAAGACGGTGTTCTCAGCTCACATCGTGTTATAGGACGGTGTTCTCAGCTCATACCGTGTTATAAGACGGTGTTCTCAGCTAACATCGTGTTATAAGACGGTGTTCTCAGCTCATTCCGTGTTATAAGACGGTGTTCTCAGCTCATACCGTGTTATAAGACGGAGTTCTCAGCTCATACCATAAGACGGTGTTCTCAGCTCATCCCTTGTTAAAAGACATTGTTCTCAGCTCATCCCTTGTTATAAGACAGTGTTCTCAGCTCACACCGTGTTATAAGACGGTGTTCTCACCTTATCCCGTGTTATAAGACGGTGTTCTCAGCTCATCCCGTGTTATGGGACGGTGTTCCCAGCTCATCCCGTGTTATAAGACGGTGTTCTTAGCTCATCCCGTGTTATGAGACGGAGTTCTCAGCTTATCCGGTGTTATAAGACGGTGTTCTCAGCTCATCCCTTTATAAGACAGTTTTCTCAGCTCATCCCGTGTTATAAGATGGTGTTCTCAGCTCATCCCGTGTTGTAAGATGGTGTTCTCAGCTTATCCCATGTTAAGCGACGGTGTTCTGAGATTTCCATATGCAATACTTAATCGCGTTTCATCCCCGGTTTTACGGAACTTGTTCACCCTCTCCTTGGACACCATGTTCTTACAGTGTTCCGAATGGAGACTCCATCCATAGTGAACGTGATAGTGAGTGACATTGCAGTGAAATACAAGCTGTACTCGCTTACGAATGTGTCTGATGGTTTTCACTGCTATTGTACAAGTCACCTGAACACTTGTTTCCTTTCATTATCCTGTGACCTGTTCATACCAAGGTATCAAAATTTTGTCCCCATAATGACGTGAGGCCAGGAAACACCCCCTGTGAATCCTTCGACCTAATGTTAATTCAAAATATATCCACAGTCTCTGGAGAATCTTCGAACGGTGTTCAGAATCGCCATCCAATAAGTGTTTCAAAACACATCACATACAGGGTTCTATATTGCCATCCATACAACGTTCTAAATCACCATCCACACAGTGTTTTGAAACACCATCCGCACACTGTTCTGAAACACCATCCACATACTGTACTGAAGCACGTTCCATATACTGTTCTGAAACACCATCCAAACACTGTTCTGAAACTTCATCCACACAGTGTTCTGAAACACCATCCACACACTGTTCTGAAGCACCATCCACATATTCTTCTGAAATACCATCCACACTGTTCTGAAACACCATCCACAGAGTGTTTTGAAGCACCATCCACACACCGTTCTGAAACACCATTGACACACTGCTATAGAGTACGATCCACATACTGTACTGAAACACTATCCAAACAGTTTTTTTGAAACACCATCCACAGTATTATGAAACATCATCCACACAGTGTTCTAAAACACCATCCATACAATGTTCTGAAACACCATCCACATAGTTCTGAAAAACCATCCATACTTTCTGAAACATCATCCACACGGTGTTCGGAAATACCATCCATAGAGTGTTCAGTATCATCATTCACACACTGTTCTGAATCACCATCCATACAGTGGTCTGCATCACAATCCACACAATGTTATCACCATCCACACACTGTTATTACCATCCACACACTGTTATCACCATCCACACAGTGTCATCACCGTCCACACACTGTTATCGACATCCACACAGTGTTATCACCGTCCACACACAGTTATCACCATCCACACAGTGTTCTGAGCCCTGTTCCCTGCCGTCATGACCACCTGGTCCTCTCAGTGTTCTGAAACCCTCTGTGTTCGGAATATTACTGGCTGGTCCACGCCAACATGAAGCCTCGACTCTCACCGTATCTGGATAAATTTCTGGAACAGCTGTGGGGAAGAGACGAGTTTTTCTACGTCAGCTCATAAGCATAACGTGTCTGGCCTCCGGGATATAATTTCTACCAATCAAAGGTGTTCGTTAGATCACTGCAAGACGATCGGGGGGAGAGAACAGCGCATGACGCATTTCTCTCTTCTTCTTTTCCGATGCATGAGCTACAGAAGGTTAGCCTATGAGCCTGAATATACAGGTGAGAGTTGTGTACTGCCAGTCTGATATCTTACATAGGTTGTGCAGACAGAAAGAGTTCCGTACTTGTGTGGACACATATAAGAATTTTATCCAAGTTGCTCGACGCTTTATCGGTGCTGCTCTTCTCCCATAGCTAAATACTTGTGGGAAAAATGGAAAGATAAATCATCCACGCGCCTAAACTGCCACACTTGGAGACAGGCGGACGAGGGGAGGAAAATAAGAAAGAAATGATCGGATAACCGGGCAGAGCAACGTGTGTGGGTGTGTGTGTGTGTAGCCCTGAAGGAATAAGGTTAAAATCCAACATTAGTAAATAAAATATCCTTCCTGATGAATACCTCTGGGAGCATCAGGTCACGGGGAACCGGAGGAGGGGATTCAAGGACGTCCACAGAGAGAGAGAGAGAGAGAGAGAGAGAGAGAGCGAGAGAGAGAGAGAGAGAGAGAGAGAGCGAGAGAGAGAGAGAGAGAGAGAGAGAGAGAGAGAGAGAGAGAGAGACCTCTGTATTGTGTCCTGCTTCTTTGATCCGTTTGGTTACGAAATTTCATTAAAGGAAGAAAAAAAAAATATGTAATCCTATTATCAAGGAAGCTGCGGGCCCTTGTGATAACAAAATCTGATCAATATTTTGATTAATGGCTGACGTAATCTCGTGTTCGGATGCGTTCTTCCATTTTTCATACCGCTGTCAAGTTAATCCCTTGAGCTCGACTGTGTAACCCCTCAGCATCCTTGCATATTGACCTGACCCTTATAAGGTCAGGTCAAAGGGCAGGCCATCATACCCAAGGGTCGCAACGCTGCGACCAAGGGAAAGCACCGTCGCGCCCAAGGGTCACTTTGTCGAGTCGAAAGTTTCCTTTGCACGAAGTGATCTACGATCCACTGTATCATCCTTTGCTGTAGTGACCTTGGCTCTTCGTTAACATGTACAGGCGTCTGAAATACGGGGAACTACAGTTACAAACGCCATAATGATTATGAAGGTGCTCACTCAAAGTCGTAAATATAAAAATTCCAAGTTACATCACCATACATTCATTATTTACAAAATAAACAGATTGTAATTATTAGAGGCTTTTATGTATTCCTTTGGCATTATGCTGTGTCCTCGCTGCTTTGTTTTACTTACTGATTTTATATTTTGTGTCATTTTTTTTGCTTCATCGTTGATTTGCTTAAGGTTATATGTCCATACTGCCTGTAGCTTTCCTAGGTCGGGGTTATTGACGCCGTTTCTGTCTTCAAATAATACTAAGATCGAGTATTCTTTGGATACAATGAGAGCGAGGAAAAAAAAACTGTAGTTATCTATCAACGCCCCATTTTCTTTCGAAGAGTAAAGGAAGGACGTGTGTATGAAGTGAGCGTAAACTGCGATGGAAGGAGTGTGCGTGTGTGCGTCCATCCCTCGTTCAGTGGCGGCCTGCCTGAGAGAGAGAGAGAGAGAGAGAGAGAGAGAGAGAGAGAGAGAGAGAGAGAGAGAGCGTAGCGTAACAGTCTCCCTTCACAGATGGCAAACCTAACACTCAAGAAGGCGAGACAGTTTGAAAGCTTATGTTTTCTATCTTGAGGGACCACTGCCCAGCGGCAGACCTCACCAGGGGCAACGTTGTCTCTGGACGGACCTCACCACCAGCAACGTTGTCTTTGGACGGACCTCACCACGAGTAACGTTGTCCCTGGATGGACCTCACCACCAGCAACGTTGTTTTTGGACGGACCTCACCAAGAGCAACGTTGTCTTTGGACGGACCTCACCACCAGCAACGTTGTCTTTGGATGGACCTCACCACGAATAACGTTGTCTTTGGACGGACTTCACCACCAGCAACGTTGTCTTGGGTCATGTTAACTTCTGAACTCGAAACTTTCGCCGATGCTCATCAAATGGATACATTTTCCTCTTCCTTTTTTCTTTTAATGACTTTGATTCATGATTTCGGGCACCCTGATCCAATGGACTGGTCTCGTATCAAGGTGTTCTCGAACGGGAAAGAAATCAGGTGATTTAGAATGTGTCGACTCTAATTCTTAAGAATAAAAAGGTATATCTTTTTCCTTCCTTTAAAAATAAATAACACTGAAATTGATACAATTATGCAAATAAAACCCATTCATTACAATCCTTAATAAGAAAGGAAAAATTTGCATTTCAATTATTGATGAAATATACATATATAAAGAAGTTCTAACTTACAGAGCCGATAGTAATAACTACAGTGCATTTTTATCACAAATAAGTCATAAAGTAGAAAATCCGATACGAAATCTTAAAAGTATTCTAAATGTTAATTATACGGCTAATCAAAGGAGTGCAATTTCATAACACAAAGTGTATCTATTGAAACTTCGAGGAAAGGTATCTTTTCTTCTCAGATATCATGCGTTTATTCTTCGGGATGTGAACGGTGAAGAATGATTAATATCAAGACTAATAACAAGAGTGAAGAGCAGGTCAGTAATTCCAGATCCATGAGTCCCCTGCTCCTTGAGGATGGAAAATGGAAACCAGAGAACAGACGAAGGATAGGAAGGGACAAGGAGCCCATCACAGAAAGGATGCAGAAGGCGCTGACGCAGAAGTAAAAACAGTGGCTTGGTGCGTATCTTTGCGTGGATCCGGAATGTGAACCCTGAGGGAGAGGAGGAGGAAAACACTGATCAGACAGAAGTGTGTGAGAGATGCGGCTGTGGCGGGAGACAGAGAAAGTGAGCTTAGCCAGGCAAGGAAGGTGTCAAAGAAATGCTGAAGGCTGTGGAAGAAGAGAGAAAAGAAAGGAAAGGTTCATAAGAGTGACCACAGCGATGCAGAGGAACAAGGACTGAACA
>JAUTXX010008299.1:0-10001 GCA_032273605.1 Panulirus laevicauda
TTGTGTTAGTACTGCGTGGTTGTGTGCCAGTTAGTATGAACAGTAGTTTACTCACACAATGGGTTCATTATCATCTCAGACATATCGTTGTCTGCACCAGCAGGAATGACAGCAGGAGGATGGTTGCGTTGGAAGTAAGGGCCTGTGCTTGTGTTTACCTATTATCTTATTTATTTGGTCAGTACAGGGGCAGTTCTATACTCATGGGGCCTCCCTGTCTCCTGTGACGGATTCATACCGGGACTGAGAAGATGCACTGTGTGTAGTTGCTGTGGTGTAGGATATTTGTCGCGAAGGCCAGGGTTTTGGTGAAGGGCACTGGGTGTAATTATGGAAGGCATGATGGGCAGCCTGTAATTATGGTGGAGGTAAAGAGTCGTGGTAGCGAAAAGGAAGTATGTGTGGTTATAGCAGAGGTAAGGATGTTGTATTAAATATGAGGGAGTGTGACTGTGTGGTAGCTGTGAGACTCTGAATGCTGGGTGAGGGTGAGGCTGTATGGTTCTGAATGGGATGAAAAAATGTGATGAAGCTTAGTCGATATGGCTGTAGAGTGGGGAAAGGTCGCAGAAGTAAATAATTTTGTATGTGGTAGAGGTAATGTGGTCATGGCAAACACAAGGGGCTGCTGCCGAAGTTGAGACTTTAGAATATTGAGGGAAAAGATCAGAGCTGGGTGTTAATTAATCTATTTACTTATTTTTACAGCACAGGGAGAGAGAGCTACGCTCATGGGGGCTCCATCTCTTGACGTGGTGGGGATAAGAGGTTGACGCGGGTGGTATATACCAGAGGTTGTGGTTGGGATGACATGCTGTGATTGTGGTGAACGTAAAGGACAGTTGAGAGAGTGTGGTTGTGGCGGTGAGGATGATACGCCAATGGTAGAGCTGGGTGGACAGATTGTTGTGGTGAATAAAAGGGGGCGCGATTGTGGTTGAGATGAACTGTCATTCTCGTGGATATATTAGATCGTGGTGACGGCAGTGTTTGGCAGAGGCATCAGTTATAATGAAATTAGGGACTTGGGCTTTGTTAGAGCTCAGGAGCTACACCCGTGGTGGACAGCGGCATCGGTAATGGTGGAGATAGGAACGGTGTTGTGGTTATAGTAGTTGTAAGGGAGGGAAATTGTGGTGTAAGTGAGCAGATGTGGCCTACGTAGAAGTATAGGTATCTGTAGTTGTAGTGAACATGAAAATCTTTATCCCAGAAGGTGAGCCAACTGGGTTCTGATGGTGGGAAGACAAGTTGTTGTATGGCGGTGATCCAGCCTGATTGTGAAGGTGAGCTGGCCTAGCTGTGGGGGAAATTACAACAAGCTGGTTATGGTTGAAGTGATCCATCTTGGTTGTGATCGAATTGTTAGGGGTTTGAGTGATGTGAAGGGGAAGGGATATAGTGTGATGGATGTAAGTGGTTGTATATCCAGTATGTGTTAAGGATGGTGGTTATGATAGTGGCATGTGGCGAAGATTATTGGAGGTGACAGTTGTGGTCGTAGGGGAGGTGAGCTTTTGGGTTTGTTTTAAAGGTATGAAGATGTAGTTATGGTAGATGTGAGGTTTTGGGTTCCTGGGGAAGTGAGGCAGTCAACTTGGTTGTGATGGAAGCAAAGGTCGACGACTGTGGTGGACGCTACCAGAAATTCACCTAAAATTAGGGAAAAGAGGCAGCTTGGTTGTTGTGGTTGTGGGAAGTAAAGATGATTAAGGTCTCCTCATGTATGGCAGGAGGAACGAAAATATTCATCCGGTTAAAATTGGTGTCAAAGAACTTATTTCACTTGAGGTGTAGGGAAGTGCGAGAATTCCACCGTCGGTGTGAGAATTACTTTGCTTATTGAAGTAAGCCTTGAGGTCTCTCAATGATAGAAGAAGGATTTCATTTCTTTTGAGGAAGAAATAGATGGTTCCATTCCTTCTGAGGAAGGCTGGAAGAAATACTTTCAATGACAGCAAAAAAAAATATTCAGACAATCTATTGAAAAAAAAGGGAAAAACTCTTCCATCGAAGGGGCTATATAAAGATCTTCCATTGGTGGAGCGGAGAAAAACTGTGTGCCATTGGTCATAGGAGAAACGAAGCGATTTCACTGATGGCGGGGTTGAAGCATTTTCATTGGTGAAAGGTCGAGAGGAAATATGTTACCAGAGTAACTGGCCTGGCCTGGACTGGCCGAGCATGACCTGGTTTGGTCTGGCTTGGCCTGGTTTCGTCTGGCCCATTTGTATTCGAGACCTACATTATTCTGGTCACAGTTCGATGATTGATCGGGTTCGATTGGGGCGGAAAAGTGTGTTGTCATCTACGTCTTTCAGCTTCTCTTTCACCTTTTATTGGATATTGAATTTTACACTTTCAGCCGAAGCTTTTCAGCCCTTCTGCCACATGCTACCCCCTTTCACAGTTCTGGTCCTATCCCATCTGAAACAAAACAATCCTACAGATCCAACCCAATGGTCTAATGTTGTGTTCTTATGTACATCATGATCTGCCGAGCTCCTCGCCTACCTTTCTCATAGACCCCTCATCATACACACTGCTTATCAGATTTTTTTCTTAGAATGGACCCGATCAGTTATGCTCCTGTCTGTTCTGTAACTGTACTGTGTCTCAGGATGAAAATCCTTGTCCATAATGGTCGGTTGTTGGTTGATTCTTTGGGCATAAGCCCTATCAATTGGCTGGGTTGATTAGTCCATCAACATCAAGCTACTACATCTACTAACCAAATAATCCTTAACACCTTTTTTGAAGAGTAAATCTGAGACTACATACGTATGCTCTCACTATGCACCACGTGACCCATGGTGTACTGGAAGATATATTTGCAGCGTTCGTGCGCCGGTACTGCACACATTAGCCCCATATCCCTTCCTTACAGTAATCTTCGCCTGGCGCCTCACCCCAGTTGCCCGTACTTCGGTTTCTATTCTGCCTCCCATCTATCCATTCCTGTCACCCGTCACATCCACAGCCTCCATTGTTTTCATCAACAAAGCATTGTCAGAATCCTCACCTTTATCACTCTATAGTGTACATCCACCATTGATCTTCATCTTGACTATAACATACTCAAAATCTATAGATAACAACTTATACTTTTTTCGTATTTGAAGTAATTTATCTTTTCTGATGATAATATAGATTTCCACGTCTCTCATCGTATCATGTATAGCATCTAACAGACATGGTCTGACATTGCTTACTTCATACCAGTCAAATATTCATTTTTCTATTTTTCTGGCACGCACCTGCCTTACCTACCCTATCCGACTTACTCTTTCTCAGTATCGAAGCACAAGAAGCGAAAAGGAATGTAAGAGTCACAGGGGAATAGGTCTTCTTAGCATAGCAGGCAAGATGTATAGTAGGATTGTGTGTGTTTTGATGGGATTAATGAATCCCTGATAACCGAAGAACAAAGTAGGTATAGGAAGAAAGGATGGCGTGCAAATCAGATATCTTTTTTGTGGAGGAAGCTAAAAGAATTCAATAAAGAAAGAAATTCGATAGAAATAGTTTTGGATAAACATTTTCCTAAAGTGATTTTGGAGAGGTCCGGGGTGTGGTGTGCATGAAGGGTCTCCGAATACTGTTAAGACTTTTTAAGAGGTCAGCATTGATTCTGATACATTAATTGACGATTGGAGAGAGTGGCACGACAGAAGCTGCCTTATGTCAGGGCCATACAATGTTACCGTGGTGGTTGAGTGACGTTATCTTTCATGGAAGGAACGTTACTTGAGTTGAGAGCATGGCGCTGAGTACAGTACACATCTTTGCTATGGTAGAGGAGAAGGTAGCTACAATAGTTATTATATGTAGATAGTGCAGGCAGGGGTGGTGTGAATGAAGTGATTACTGTCACCAGACGAATCAACTTTAATTCGTAATGTAAAGATTGAAGAGCCGTTTATATCAAGTTGGAAGACTTTATTCCCGTTGGTATACATTATGTAAGGATAGGTGTGAGTGAACGCTGTATATACTTGGTCGAACCCAAGTTTGATGGGAACAGATTTAAAGATAATAGGCAGAAGTATTTTTTCCTGACATGAAACCGTCTGGACCTCCCCGCCGCCAGGCGACGCACCTTTCTCTTTTTTTACCTCCAAACTTTTTCTAAATGGCGAAGAGTCGGAGCTTTATGTCTTTTTTTTTTTGTTTTACTCCCTGCGCTGTATTTAACCAGGGAATAGTTCAGTGTTTTTCTGTTTGCAGACGTCATTTTGTTCCTGGGTTAAGTTTCGTCTCTATCTGGCCTGACTTTCTAACTCATGTTTAGGAGCAGTACTGGTGGGAGATTGGTGCCTCTATAGTGGATAGGGAAAGGGATAAATGGTGAGCATGTAAAGCGCAGGAGGTGAGAGTAAAATGTGGAGTGAAAGAGACGACGGTAATTCGTTAGCCCACTTGTGGAAGGCAAGATGAAAATCAAAGATTAAGGACATGAGAGTAAAGGTAAACATTCATTGCACTGTTGTATCTTTAGGCCAGTTGTGTTGCTGGATGTTGTTGTTGTAAATGCTGATTACGGCAGTAGTGTTACTGGATATTATTGTTAAATGCTTATTATGGCAGCAGTGTTGCGGGATATCACTGCTGTAAATGATCATTAGGGCAGCAGTGTTGCTGGATGTTATTGTTGTAAATGATGGTTAGGGCAGTAGTGTTGCTGGATATTATTGTCTTATATGCTATCTTATGCCTGCACTAGCTTAGCTCCCTCGCCAGAGTGGGAGGAAGACAGCAGTAGAGGGAGCAGATGAGACAGGAAGGCAAGGAAGGGAACCTTGGGTAACTGACCCGTGATATAGATAGACACAGTCCACTATGAACCATAAGCTACTGGTAAGGAAAGGTTTGCCTTAGTTCACTGTGCTTTGTGATATTATTCACTCGTAATCATTAAGCCATTGCCTTTCTTCTCTTCAGTTTCAGCGGCACGAAGAACTTAGATACGTTTTCATACGAGTATAAGACCCCGTGACTAGCTGCGACCATAGGTGTGTCTTACACGGCCGAGATGTGCCGAGAATTTAAGTGATCGTGACGTAGGACGTTAGTAGTAAGATAAGTATCTGCGCCACTTGAGTATTGCGACTGTGCAGGAAGCAATGCCGAGCGGATGCAGTTCTTCAGGAGGTTATATTGGAACAGCAGGCGATGTTGATTTAGACATAGGTCATGATACAATTTGATAATTGAAAATTGAACTTTGGGATCGAAATAATTGTTGAATTCTGATGATACACTACACGGTCGTCTATCATTGCATTCTCATAAGTTATTTCCTTCTTTAACAACACTAATATTCTTTAGTCCGACTGTAGCGCAATTTGTGTCCTCTGTAGACCAGTTTATCCCACTGTCTGTATAACACTATCAGTATTTGAAAATTACGTTGGCGTGAGTTACTGCTGCAGTCAGGGTCAGAATAATGAGGAATAACCGCTTAGCCAGTGTTTGTCTCTCTCTGGCTATGCCACGTCCCGATCGCATGACTCCCTGACACGTCTCGCCCGAGTAATTTTCATTATATGTTGTTGGCTCCCAAGTCCCTGCCATGTGGTCGTTTTAAAACGTCCATAATCACTTAGAGCGTTAGTGAAACTGTGGTGGAAAAGGCAGTAACAAATCTTAGCCAAAAAGGTAATAACTTTAAACTTACCCTAAGAGGCAGTAACTTAAATCTTATCCTAAAAGGTAGTAATTTAGATTTTAGCCTAATAGACAGTATCTTGAATCTCAGTCTAAAAGGCAATAACTTTAAACTTATCCTAAAAGGCAAGAACTTTAAACTCAACCTAAAAGGCAGTAACTTAAATCTTAGCGTAAAAGGCAGTAACTTAAATCGCAGCCTCAGAGGCAATAACTTGATGTCCATACATGTGTGCAGTAGGCCAAGGCGTAGGAGGCTGCGGTGACATAATTCCTTTAAGTATGGCTTCTCAGAGCCAGAGGTGTGGCGAGCGTCGTCGTGGGCGTCTGGAGGATGTACCTAATTTTCCGCTGTTATTTTGGTCTCAGTTCTATCCCTGGCAAGTGATTCAAGGCCGCCCTTCAGAGGCCAGCCAGCTTTTCCTCTCGCGTAATGACTTTTCCTCGAAGGCACAACTGATTCCCTTCCTGTGGAGGATGTCTCGCTGCTCCTCCTCCCGTGGAGTAGCTTGCCCTCTTAGAGGTCCGGATGCTTCCCTTCCCGTGAAAGGACTCGCCCTCGGAGGCCTGGTGGCTCCTCCTCCCTTGTAGTGGCTCACCTTTGCAGGCATAGTGGTTCCTCCTCCCTTGCAGTGGTTCGCTCTTAGAGGCCTGTTGACTCCTCCTCCCTTGCAATAGCTCACCGTTTGATGCCTCATGGCTCCTTCCTTACAGTGGCTCGCCCTTGAAGGCCTGGTGGCTCCTCGTCCCTTGTAATAGCTCATCGTTTGATGCCTCATGACTCCTCCTCCCTTGCTGTGGATAGTCTTCGACGACCTGGTGGCTTCTCCCTTGCCCTTCCTAGTAGCTCCCTTCATTGAGTGATTCTCCCTCCCGCTGTGATATAGAATAGAAAGAGTGGCGTCGTAGGCAGTACGCATTTGATATCATAGACCGAATTTCTCAGGTAATGGGTTGACTGTGGCGAGCATAACGAGAATGTTGAGCCGAAGGTGAAATGGTCCAAGGAAATCATATGTTGGCCAACAACAGGTCGTAAGCTTTGGATATAGGCAATTAGCGTGGTGCGACTTAATGGCCAATATTCCTCGTTCAGTATTCCAGCTGGGTGAAGGGTAACGGCGAGATTGTTCCGATTAATGAGAGGTTGTTAGACAATAATAGGAGGCTTAGAGAGGGAACTTGTAAATCGGCGTCAGTTTATGTGGGGCAAACTGAAGTACGGTGCAAGAAAATGTGTTGGTACTTGAATGTCTGTTTAAAAGTATATAGCATTAGTCTGACTGACTGTAAAGCGGAATCAATGATGCTTGTAGCCTCTCTCTCTCTCTCTCTCTCTCTCTCTCTCTCTCTCTCTCTCTCTCTCTCTCTCTCTCTCTCTCCTTTTGTTGAAGTATACTGAAGTTACTGGCCTTGACGTCAGTCACTGGCAAGCCAATGCGTCATATCATTACTGTGTGGGATGTTGGCAGGTTAAGGGTTCGTCCTTGTGATAAGTTTCTTTCCTTACACCGCTAAGCTTTGGATCTCTTTACCCTTTTTTGTCTTCCCTGACAGCTACGACATGCCACTTTTGAGAAGGCAGGTTTTCGCTTCCTATAATTCTTTTAGAATATTTTTCACATCTCTATCTCTTTATTTCTCGAACTCTTCAGTCCTTTCGATATTTCATTTAAAGTCTGTTGTTGATGACGTCTTTTGATCGTGACTGGAGATTTCGAGGTATATATATATAGAAAACAAAAAAATGGCTTTGGTTGGTTATGCCCCCGGCCGCCAGGAGAATTGAAACTGGTGGCCTACCTTGAGAACAAAGCGGCTTAGCCGGTCTGAGAGTGCCACCACATGGGGTCTTGATCCAGGTGGGTTTTGGTGCCAAATCCCTAACCCTGGCTGGCACTGCCCTTTCTTTTATAAGAGGTCGTACTGACGGTCTCTTTTCCGGCTTGTCCTGTGTCGACCAGGCCGGGCGACCTGCTGGGAGCCGGTAAATTGATGTAAACAGTAGTCGTCCCCTAGACAACTACGTGTCATTTCCCCGCCTCACCTGCTGTGTTGCCATGTCATATCGCCTTCGTGTGTGCCCGAGTATTGTGAGTCCACCATTTAATTCCTCCATTGTGCTTGTTCAGACTGCGTGTCAGACTTATGAGTTAGTTCCCGCCCACATTCATTGCCTGTCTTGTGCATTCACAGGTTAGTAATCGAGTGCTAAGTGGTGGTAATGTTTCCTTTATCCTCGCCTTATTCATATACTTAGAGACCACAGCGTTGCTCTGTGCTCCTGGGTCTGACCCACGGCAGGGAATCGGAACGGGCTTGCCTTTCGTCCATCCTGGAGGCTCATCTGAGCCCTTCGAGCTCGTTCCAGAACCCAGCTGCACCATAGTAATCCCTAAAGGATCTCCCTAGTAATTCCCCACCGTATTCCTCAATAAGCCGGAGGATTAAGAGTCTCGCCCCCGAGAGGATGGCACCAACAACTCCCCCCCCGTTGGCTGAGGGTAGAGGGCCTCACAGGCTACCACCAGCAGTCTTCTGGTGACTACCTGAGTGTGACGATACTCACAGAACGGCATCATATGCCTCCCCACTGACCCACTGAGTAGAAAGGTCCGCAAACAACAGCACCAATTTCCTTCTCGTGACTCTGAATTTGAAGTTACTCATGATGCGACACCTTAAGCTTCCTCATTCTCCGTACCTCTCTGAGTGTCGATATCTTTACTGGATGGCTCCTTCAGCACTGCTTGGAACTTTGCACAAGTTAAGGCTCCAGATGAATAACATCACGTGCACCCCTGGTAATTCGAGTAACGAACCCTTGATAGGACGGCACTTGTGGCATTTGTGATGGGTCATGAGTGATGAAGCCTTCACTGGACGGCGCTAGTTCCTATGGTGATTCCTGAATGGTAGAACCTTCACAAGATGGTACTGGAAGCTCCTGTGATGACTCATCAGTGATGGAACCTTCACAAGATGGCACTGGAAGCTCCTGTGATGACCCATGAGTGATGCAACCTTCGCAGGATGGCACTGGAAGCTCATGTGATGACTGTGAAACCTTCACAGGATGACACTGATAGTCCACAGGATCACTTTTGAAAGATTATTTTTTCACAGAAGTTCACTGTGACTTCGCACCGCCGCTGATTGCTCTGTGAATGTGGAGCTTCTTACCAGACGCCACCAGTGTCGTCCTCATCCTCATGTTGATATTGAGTCCCTGAGTTGGGCTTTCTCCTTTGGACTCCTGTCGGAACCTAATTATAGAGGTTCAGGACCATGCGACCTCCCTCCATCTGACATGTCTTGTCTGCTGCTGTTGATGACATCCTCCCTCCTGCCCTACCCTGCCACTTCGTGACATCATCTGCTCGTTGGTGACATCTTTTGACTGAACTTAACTCCTTGTTGCTAAGAGGGAGGTGATCAATAATCTCTTGCGTCAGGATAGCGCTGGTGACGTTACACGATAGCCACTCGTGGACCAGGGGCTGAGGACATCATCCACCCCGCGTCCTGATGATGATGTAACGAAAATGACTGAGTGCTCTTCATCGTCGGATTCCTTGGACAAAGCAAAAACGAAATGCAATGCGCCTGGTCCTCATCGTGAGAGTCAAAATATTCCGAACGACAACTACATCATTGTTCCACAGTTTGTTGTCAAACTGCCGCATCTGACTTTACAACAAACTACATCTTTTGTTCGGCAGAGTCGGGATTACTTTTTACACATGCGGTGGTGGAAAGGTTCAAGCCTCCACATTATTGTGAGGGAGGGAAGAGGAAAAAACGCCTGTTCCATTATGTCTTCCGCCAGGGATCAGGGGTGGTCATACTTCTGTCTCAGACCACATCAAAATTCGGCCACGGTGCGAAAATGATACGTTACATCTGTGTCTGTTTTGTATAGTGATTCATCAGTCAGAAACTGCTTTGATAATGAGACCTATCTGAGCAAAGATGGTTCACCCTAAGCTTTCTCATTATTGATTATTTTCATTATCGTATCACATTATACACGTGGTCTATATATCAACATGAATATATCACCTATTATTTGTTAAATTGGATTGCCATGGATGCTACATCTAACAATTTTCATCAGTGGCGTTCTTTTGCTAGATCGCGCCAGTTGTCTATCATATACGTTTGATATGGTACGTTTTAACAATTGTAAGAAGACGTTATCATGTACTAACACCGTTCTCCTTCCTCACTATATTTCCATGGGTACCATAGGATACCTCACAATGGTGTCTTTTTAAACATTTACAAGTCTCATTTTTTTTGTGTCACCATTTAATTTCGCGCGACTGTTTTTT
>JAUTXX010008310.1:0-10001 GCA_032273605.1 Panulirus laevicauda
TGGCTGACGATTTAAGAAACAGGTTTTTCTAACATGAGAGTCTACATTGGATGTTGTTGGGACCGCACAACAAACCCCGTTGAGCAACGGTGGTCATTTTACCGGGTCGTGGGTGTAGGGAAAGAGGTCGTGACCCCGAGACCTGCCTTAGGAAAGTTAGTGGTAGCGGTGAAGGAGTCGTCGACCCGTGAGTCGCGTACTTAAGCATCCTGGCCACGTTGGCCGACCACTTGCCGATACCACACACAAACACGAAAAAGGCGAGTGTTGGACTAGCGGGAGGGCTGGGTGAGGGAGGAGTACCGTGCCTCCTCCAACTGTGCTGCCGCCGTGAAACTCAGCTTTATTTAACGTCTTCACTGAAAGGGTACGACCCACTGGGCACAATTGGACGAGCCTTGATGACCACTGAACGACTTTTGGTCGTAAATTTAGGGTCAGCTCATGGGCCTGGACGTCATACCCGATGGGTTGTGCTGGAAGGAAACCACGTTTTGGTCAGGGGTCGTACCGTCGTGCTCAAGGATCGCACCATATTGTTTTAAGGGTCGTACCGTCGTGCTGAATGAGGTTAACCAGGTGGGCCGCTTGTGTCGTAGGTGGGACCCCTCATACCGTCCTCTCACTCCCCCTACATCCCCGCATCATTACGCCCTCGCTATGCTACGCGGCAAAGGAAAAAATGGGTGAAAGCGCTCATCATCGTAGCGTGTAGAGGAGAGAGTGCCACCACCTTTATGTGTACTTCAGTGGGCTTGGGCTGGGAAGGTGGTCTTGGCCCTCGTGTGAAGTGTGCACGCACGCACTAACGCTCATTCGTATATACGCATACGGGCGCATGCGCACACACCCAGACGAATCGTCCTTCACTTGTCGCTAGAGATCCATGTTAAGTTGAAGATTAAGCAAGACAAACGATCTGTTGACAAATATTACGTACATTACAATAATCGATCAGGGAAGATTCAGCACAGAGAACCACCTGGCGGAGAACACAAGAATAAAGAGAAACGAGTCACAGGGAAAGGTCCATCCCCCTTGGAAGAGAGAAGAGTTAGGGATGACCTGATCACGGTTTTCGAGTTTTGAGACCAGTTCGGTGACGTAGATAGCCAGTTGGTCTTTCCAGATACGCGAGGGTAGACCAACCACGGGCCACACCACATGAAATTAAGCAAAGAAACCTTTTAAAGAAAGATGTCACTTACTTTCCATATTGCAATAGTGCTGGGTGAATGATGAGACTGTGAATGTGGACAGTTTACACAAGTTTGAAACAGGTGAACGATTGAAAACATTCAAGAGACGGGGTCTACGTTGTAGATAGGCAGTTACACACACACACACACACACACACACACACACACACATGATTACAAAAGGTAATTACACACTGGAAACCAGTCACATTCGTACCCCAATGAGTTGACGCATTTCCTACAACTACCGACCATGGATTCCCAGTAGTTAGTGTACGGTATGTAATGTGACGTCACCAGCAGTGCCGGAAGATTTGTACATTCCTCTGAGTAGATGTACAACCTTTCCCAGGAGCCTTTGCCTCCGTCTCACATTGCAGGTGCGCGTGTGGGGTTTCGATTTCGCTGTGTGAACGTATTTCGTAGCGACCATTCTTGGAACTGAGGGTGTGTTGGCGTTCGTTGGTGCGGGCGTAGAGATGGTTCGTTCGGCTCTTTGTACGCCCGACTTGTGGCTCGTCCGGTCGTTGGTTCGCCCGACCGTTGGATCGTCCGGGAGGTTGGGTCGCCCGACTTTCTGTTCTTCCTAGTGTTGGTTTGTCCGGCTGGCCCGTCCTCAATGTTGATCGTCAGGAAATGATGTAGGGAAGAGACTCGCTCGGCTCTTTGTACGTCCTCGTTCTTATGCGTTAGAGGTGATTAGCTGTAAGAGTTTCTGATGGGCCGTGGAGGGAGGAGCTTTGTGTGGCTGGAGAAGAGAGGGAGGGTTTGTATGGCTAGTTAAAGAAGGGGGTTTCTCTTGCTGGTTGGGAAAGGGGTATGTATGAACGGATGGCTCATATGTGGTAAGGTGGACAAAGTATATGAAAGGCCCACGTAACTTGACCATTCGATATTGTGTAAGGGGGATGAGTGGTGGGTGTTCTAGGTACGCGGGGGAGCAGGCTGGGATAGGACCTCACTGTATATAAGGGGAAGGCCCTTGTATGGTATGGTAGATAGCCTCTTGTGTTGGATACACGTGTGGTGACGTTTATGTACGTGGTTGGTAATGGTAGGGGGATGAGTCTGGTGTGGGAGATGAGGCAGTGTGGCAAGGACGATGGTGGACGGGAAACCATGGGAAGGACAGATAACAGAAGACCTGATTGTCTAAGACGAGGTTATACGCTGGAGGACTAATAATCGTATATTTCTTATCTATTTATGGAGATGGGAGGAGGACCTGTCACCACCGGGGAATGTGGCCATTGTTCTCCCCTGTGTATGTGTGTGTGTGTCGGTCAGGGGAGTGATTTAGGCACATCTATTGTATTGGTTACTTATGCAACCTTTGGTATTGGTAGTAGTTAGTTAGATTGTTGACGGTGTAACTGATGCTGGGATTTGATAGACTATCGTCAGAATGTTTAGCACTGAGGTGTATTCTGTACAGTAATTATTATGTAGCTCCATCCTAACGCTTGTAGAATTGGAATGTTTTTTATTGATCTTCATTTGTACAAATTCTTTCATACCATTTATTTTTTTTAGCCTAGTAAGACAAGAAGCGCAGGTTCCCAGGCCCTCTCGACACGTTGGCCTGGTGCCATCATGAGTGTTCTGGTGGCGGTGAAGGCTCGAGGAGCCGTGGACAGGAGAGGTGGTTGGCATGGGTGTGGTTGACTGTAAGGCAGGCGGTGGTGCGGCTCAGGATGGGTGGCAGACGTAGAGCTGATGGGAGATTCATTTTACAGGGTTGACAGAAGGGCAGTTGACTAGTAAGTGGTGGACAGAAGTGTTTGTTGGCTGTGGTGGATATGACGGGTAAGGTTGACAGCAATGCGGTTGATGGAAGGTTTGGTTGGACATGTTGTAAATATGAAGAATATAGTTAACAGAAGCAATTTGATGAAAACCTTGATTAATATTTACTACTATATCCATTATTATCATAACAGATTTCCATCGTGTGAGTCAATTTTTCTTTAAAATTGTTCTAAAACTCTGATATGACTTAATAGTAATGTTATGATGAAGGTAATGATGCTGAATGCTGTATATTCCGACAGACAAGCAGTCAGGTAGAAGTTAGACACGAGCTGCTAAGTCAAAATTTGCTTCTTAACATTTCCTAAGGAGGACAGCCGGCGCAACTCTGAGAACTTGACTTTGTTGAAGATCTTTGTGTGGTGTTGTGAGCGCTGAAGATCTCTTCGTCAACTCTGCCTTTGACTTTCGCTAACAGATGGTTGCGATAACGTTTCTAAATTACGTATTATTCCGGGTAAATCTTACACAGTGTGTGTGGTTCTTGCGGTCTCACATTTCAGGGAAAGGATGGGCGCCCACCTCCAGGGGGAGAGTGAGAGAGAGAACTCGTGTTTCACCACACGTTATCGTGTTGTGTGGAGAAAGGGTCTTACACCACACTTGCCAGTGTTGTGGTTGATGGTTATTATGGTTTGTGTGCTTGTAGTAGTTGATGCTGTGTGCATTTATAGTTGTGGGGATTGTGTGTGTGTGTGTTGTCGTTGGGTCGTGTGTGTGTGTGTGTGTGGGTCGTGGACGGTTTGGGAGACTAATGTGTTTCTCCTTATGTAGGGTACGTATGTGTGTGTGTGTGTGTGTGTGTAGGTTAGGTTATGCATGTTTGTATGTGATGGCGTGGAATATGTATTGCGTCCTTTGTGTATTTGTATTATGTGTTGTTGGCATGACACATATGGTAGTCTGCAAGAGATGTACATAGGTAAGGTATTTGGCCATATTTCCTCGAGTTTGTCATGATGACGTGTTAGTGTGAACAGGTCGGGGGTCAAGAGCCTTTCTCACCCCCGCGATCGTCGCTAGGCATCAGGCCTTGGGGTTCTGACTGAAGGAATTCGCATGAACCCAGGTCACCAGGGCCAGGGAAATCCAGGTAAACCCTGGTTAGCCAAGTGGAGGTAAACTCGGTAGATCCAGTTGCAAGACCTGTGGAGGGTTGTGGTTAGTGTGTGACCGTGTGAGGGAGATGGTGTGGGTGAGAGCAGCCGTGCCACTGGTTGCCTCAGCTTAGGTGATCGATAGGGGAAGGAGGTGGCAGTTCGTCTCAGTCATATGGAGGAGAGAGGTGATCGTCGAAGGCAGGTGGTCAGTGTAGGGGGGGATGGTAGACCATCTAGGACAGGTGGTCGTCTGCGGTAGGTGAAGCTACGGAGGAGATGGTCTTCCGGAGTAGGTGACTACTCTGGACAGGTGAGGCAGGGAGCAGGAGGTCACCTGGGACGGGAGACAGTCTGAGAGAGTCGTCTATGGGAGGTATTCTTACCAGGGAATTTGACAGTAGGGGATAGACAGCGGGGATATTTGAGAGTAAGAGGTCAACAGACGATCGTTTGGCGTACAAGACCGTCACAGGTGTAGGTGGTGGTCGTGTGGTGGTAACAGTACTCAAGAGACACTGTGGTGGAGGTGAGGCAGCACATACATACTGAAGGTTGCCGGTCGTACCTCTTGACCACTTCAGTATCGCCGTCATCCTCCAGGCTTGTGAGCCATTACAGATCAGTCATTACACTGCTCTGTGATTACTTCATGGTGCAGACATTTCCGTGCGATGGGAAATTTTTTGCTGATGAGGTAAAAGATTAGTTTTTTTTTTCTAGGAATTGGAGTGTTGGTCCAATGGCTGGTTGAGGTCTAATTATGTATTCTGGTGCAATAAAGGCTGGCTGGATGTGTGTCTTAACGAGATGTCTCAGTGAATCACCAGCGCAACGCGAACTACCCAACCACACCGCAGCCTGACGTCATATACTGTTTATAATGGCTGGTGTGAGTGTGTGTGTGTTTGTGTGTGTGTGTGTGTGTGTGTGTGTGTGGAGGGGACATGCTAGGACGGTGAGCCAGGTGGACACATGATGGTCGAGGAACGATTGGACGAGACGAATTTTTATCATGGAAGAACGATTTATTGGTGTACACACACACACACACACACACATGGAAGGACAAAATCCAAAAACTTTTTCATACATTCATCAGTAATGAATTGTCAGTCAAAGAACAGCTAATCAGACTAATGGATTCCCAGAGAATTGTAGAGGATGATGCACGTAAGGATAAGTGAGAAACTGAATGACAAATTCAGAAGTGTTTTCACAGTGGAAGACACTGGAGGAACAGTACCAATGAGGTGGAGTGTGTGTACGTGAACTGTCAGTAGGCATTTGATATTGTACAGCATAAGTGGCTGAATATGAAGATGGATCACAAGGCAGGAAAAAGAGGGAAATTTCCTCTGATTTTAAGATTTCCTTAGTGGAATTGAACACAGGAAACATGTCTTAGTGGCGTTCTTAAAACTGTATGAGGTCATCAGCGGAGTGCCGCAGGATTCTCTTCTTTGACCATTATCTTCTTGATCTTTGTCAGCGACTCGTCAGAAGGTCTTGACTCTTATGTAATTATGTTTGTAGATGATGCAGAGATTGGATCAAAGCTTGGACTTACTGGGGCACCGAGACAGACGCCAGAGTTGGTCTGATTTCTTACGTGGTTGATGAAACTCAGTGTAATGAGGAAGGGCCTCAGTATGAGTACCATGCATCTGGCTGGATATAAACTTCAGGGATAGGAGAGCGAGAAAGACTTAGGAGTCGACAATGTCTAAAAGGAGTTCTACCCAAGGAGAATAGTTAAGATTAACTGTCTTCAAGCGAATATTAGAATTGCTTTTAAGTTTAGGAGTAAGGTTATATATTCAGCAAGCTATTCACATCATACATGAGACCACACTTAGAATATGCTTCTCAGGTTTGGTCACCTCACGTAAAGAAGCACAGAGAGCTAGCAGAGAAAGACCTGAGGTGTGCACCAAAACGTGATATAATCACAGTAGCTTCGTAAAGTCAAAGGAGACACGTGTCACAAAAGGTGTATAGCCAGAGGCGAGGAAGGAAAATGTCAGTGTGGTCGGGAGGAACCCCGTGCATCTGAGTAGTGGACATGAAGACACAAACTAAACGAAAATAGATGCAAATAACTTTGGAAAATGAAAGAAAAAACTTTTATTATAGAAATGCAGGTTTATGGGAGAGAAGAAACCCCCAACTGTAAACCTTCCTTCTGTGTATGTTAAATTATTCAATTGATTGTACATGCTCATGGTTTATCCCTGATCCTGTGTGGTGTTGGATGATCCTGTTTGGTGTTGGATGATTCTGTGTGGTGTTGGATGATTCTGTGTGGTGTTGGATGATTCTGTGTGGTGTTGGATGATCCTCTGTGGTGTTGGATGATCCTGTGTGAGGGATGGACAGTTCGTGTTATGAGAGTGTGAGGACCTGGTGTATGTTTGAGATATAGAAGCTGGAAGAGAGTGATACATTTTCGTGTCAAGTCTGATGGAGGAGCTGTCGTGATGTCCCACATATTTTGGTTTTCTAGGCAGGGGAAGGGGGGGGGGTATTTTTTGCATGCATGTCTGCGACATTATGTGACCTTCAGCGGGAGGAAATGATTTTCACAATTCACAAGTCTTGGGTTGTCGTCTGGCCCTCGCGTGAAGCGTGGGGAGCCAGTGATGTATTCTGCCTCACGCTTGAGACCTCACTGAGTCCTGCAACGCTTACCTTGTGACGTTTTAAGGACTGGTAGTGTTTGTGACGACTGTGACGTCACAAGGTTTGTGTCGACCGTGACGTAACTAGGCATTCTAGAGAGAGAGAGAGAGAGAGTTTTGTGTTTGTAATTGCATTTTTGATTTCCAAATTATACTGTACGTGGAAGGAGTTTTATACTCGAAGGGCCTCCCTCTCTCTCTCTTGAACTTTTCTACTACCATACAACTAATTAGATTTATGTACGTTGTCTGAATTAACCATGACCAAACGTGAGAAGCATGTTCAGGTTTTGGCGTAATGTAGGACATGAACAACTTGCTAGATATTTCCTTATCCTCATATTTCAAGGGTGTTCTGATATCTGCCAGCAGACACTTTGTTTCCGTAACTCTTTTCCTAATATGTTCCTCTGGCGACACGATAGTTCTTGCAGCTTATTTCCCGCATGACAAAAGTCATATTGAGAAATGTTCTTTCACTTTGTTCCATCCTCATTACATTTACTTCATTTGTCTTTCATCATCGATGTATCAGACCAGCTTTGGATTCATTTTAGCTCCCCTGGAAAGCAGATCCATACAATCCTCATCAGCTTTCGCTTCCCTCGTGACTCTTCGATTATGTGCGATCATATTCAGGCGGGAGAGCATCCTTTGTGGCGAGTCATTTACAGAGATCAAGAAGACTTAAGGTCCCAGCACAAAACCCTGTGGCACTCTGCTGGTCGCCTCGGCCCGTCTTGAGATCCCGTCTTGTGATCCATGGCCGTGTCTCCCTAAAACCATGCGCTTTCTCACTTAGGTAGTTTCTCTTACGTAGAAAGTCTTCCATCGGCTTAGTGTGTGTGTGTGTGTGTTGTGACACCTCACAGCTGGTAGGTCGTAATGTAATTGATGGAAGGAAAGAAATGATACATTGACAGTGACGTCATGGAGACTCCGTCATGTCGGCAGGAAGGAAAGGAAATGGTGTGGTGACCCTAACGTTATGAGTGGAACGGTTGTGGGGGTTTACCTACTGGCGAGCAAGTACCACCTCAGAGCAGGTTTGGCCGAGGCTTGGGCAGTGGACTGGGTTATGAGAAATGTGAGGCGACTTTGATGACATTTTGAATTTTGACAGTGCGAGAAAAGGAGTGACGGCTCTGATGTCATAATGCCTGAGTGTGAGGGTACGAGGCTGGAGGGTATGATACTGTGACCTTTGACCTTACCGTAGTGGGTATTTGTGAGCGCTGTGAAAGACTTTGAATTTTTTTTTTCTTTCTCCTAGATTGAGGACTGTGGAATCCTATTCTCCATTAAAGGCCACTTAAACAGGTTCTGTAACCTGCAGACGATAACGCACATGTGTAATTCAATACTCTCGTACGGTTAACGAGTGTCACTTCAGTCCTAGCGTACAGTTAACGAGTGTCACTTCAATACTGTCGTACGGTTAACGAGTGTCAAAGAAAAATTTAACATTGTGGGTACGACGGAACGACCCTGAAGCACATTGCTACGACCCTTAGGGATGATGACATAAGCCTTATAATCTAGCCCTTTCAAGGGTTGGGTCAAAGGTCACGCCATGGCACTCAGGGTCGTAACCTTCATGTCCTTCGTGCCAAAGGGCCTTACCGTCGTTGTGAAAGGGTTGATAACTCTGCCTGATTTATGCAAATTTGGTCTAAATGCGTGCGGCGTTAAGTTATTATCATTCAGAATTTAATATTTCTCCTGAACCTGACGAATGGTTCAGGTAAGATGTTATGTTTGGTCTGGGGTGTTGTGGTGGGGGAGTGTTGTAGTGGGGGAGTGTTGTAGTGGGGGAGAGGAGTCATGGTGAGGGTATGTGGCATTGTGAGGAAGCGTACGATGGTGTGTTGTGGTGGGGTTATATTGGGGGTGTGCTGGGGGAGAACATTTTGAAGGCGATGACGGAGGTGAAGCTGCGGTGTTGAGTGATGGTGTTCTGGGGGAGATGATGATGGTGGTGGTAAAGGAGAGGATTGTTGGTGGAAATACTAGTGATGGAGGATGTTGGTGAGGAAGACACTGATGTTGAGAATATGAGAATTGTTGGAGAGAGGGAAGGAGTGGGGTAGTTTGATGATGGGGGATGGAGACGTGTTGATGTATGGTGCAATGAGGGTGGCTTGTATAACAGGATGGACATTGGCTAGGGAGAATATAAGGCAGTTATCGTACAGTGAGGGAGACTTAGAGGAATGGAGAAGTGCCAGAAGATGGTATAGTGAGGGAGATTGTGTTTAGAGGCTGGAGAATTTTTAGGGACGGGTGGTGCAGTGAGGGAGGGAGAGATGGAGGGTAGAGCAAAGAATGGTTGAGTGAGGTCACGATTGTTGGGATTGAGGAATTGAGGTTAGGGATGGAGAAGTGAAGGAGTGAGGTGACAAGAAGAAGGATGAATGGATGGAGGAGTGATGGTTGATGAGGGATGGCGGGAAGCAGTAAGAGGAGCCGCAGACGGTGATGTTTTGGGTGAGGAGAGAAGTTGAAGATTGAGGATCCCCACCAGGAGTGGGCGGTGCACTGAACTCTGCCTTTTTTTTGTGTGTGTTCAATGTGCTGTTGAATAATGAGTGGGTGGGGGTGTGGTGGTGAGGATGAGAGGGCGGCACAGCCAGCAGGAGGCTCGGGTCAGGTGGTGAGGTCATGGCAATGACGTCAGCAGGTCACCAGCACCGTGACGACCACCCACCCACGGTTTCGACACACCCCAAACGAGACCCGACCATTTGTGTGTTGCGTTATGGTGTTGCCAGCCTGGTCCTGGCGCCCGTCCGGCCACTAGACTGGAGCTGGGGGAGGCGGAGGGAAAACAGTGCCTCTCCTTCACCAAGACTCACGTCAAGAGGCGGTCTTGGAAGGCCTGCCTCGCTGGGTTGTGAGATTGTGATCGACCACTTAGTACCTGAGAGAGAGCCCGGTAACATTAGCCTGGTGACGGGGTTGTGGACTGGAGGACAGTAATGGTGCCCTAAATGCTTAACCTATTACAGTTGTGAACAGAATAGCAAACCAGTTGGTTCCTCCCCATTCGCCAGTGCCTCGGCCACAACAACCGCCACGGAGGTGGTTATAAAGGAATGTCGTGTTGTGTGTTCACATAATACAACACCAGACTTTCAAGGAAAGAATGAATGGAAAGCAGTAATATTCTTGTGCAGCCGCTGAACACTCTGAGAAAGAAAAGCTTCAATTCTTAT
>JAUTXX010008331.1:0-10000 GCA_032273605.1 Panulirus laevicauda
AGAGTGGTGGTAAATGGCCTAGAGTGTAAATCAGGAATGTCATGTAATAGTTTAACATCCACGCACACTCTTTTTACTTCTCAGAGATACGACAAGACAAAACCAACACGAGAAAAACGCCATGGAATAATGGCAGGTGGTGGTAGACACCTGTCCACTGTGACAGAAGCGGTGGTAGCTACCTTTCCACTGTGAGATATGATGGCGGTGTTAGTGGCGGTGGTGGTGTAACTCTAACAGAAAAATGGCAGAGGGTCGCCCACCTAACTTGCCCGCCTGTTCTACACCAGTGGACTTGGATAGCCAGGCAAGTGCTCTCGCCACCGACCAGCAAACTTGAAGTTTCAAGTCACAAGGTCACCAGCTGTGCCACTAGCGAAGACTGGTAGACGACAGATGATAAATGCAGTGCGTCCTCAACTGAGGTACTGAATGGCAGCTCATGTCATGGCGTGTGTATCTAACAGATGGAGAAGGGAGGGTAACTAATGGAATGGGTGATGTTCAAAGCAAAACTTTAGTTACTCAACAAAGCTTGTAAATAGTCCTTGAAAAACTATCACTTGAAAAAATCTATGGTAAAGTTGGTCCTGGAAATTTATAATCTGAAATTTAACTGGACACAATTTTATCCAAATATATCTTCTCTCGTCATATATTTCTTTTTCGTCTTTACGTTCTCCATATTACATAACAGTTGTTTGAATTTTTTGCTCTTCTTCTCCTTTTTTCTCTTCTACACGTAGACCTGCGAGTTTCTTAGCAGTTTGTCTCCAGGTCATCATCCCAGCTAAGCCCCAGGTTACCAAGCAAGCCAACCCTAAGGGTCATCACATAAATGTCAGCTATTTACTTGTCTGTTCGTTGCTGTGCGAATCATCAAGTACCGGTAATGTTGCACATCAAGTTTTTAGTCCACATCTCACTCGTGGCCTCTGCCAGTTTGGGTTGATGTAGGCGTCCGGGTTCAAGATTGTGGTATTTCTTTTCCCCGGGTTAGTGTGTGTGTCATTGTGTGTGTGTGTGTGTGTGTGTGTGTGTGTGTGTGTGTGTTCTCTGAGGCCATACACAAGGCAGCCATCTTTTCAGTCTGTGTAATAGCAATCTTTGCTCCCCCCGTCCTCTCTCTCTCTCTCATTACGGAGAAACGTACACACCTTTCTTATACAGCAGTGCACATGCTACTCAAAGTTGGTGTTTTGTATATAAGTCTTTCATCCACCCGGAGATAAAGAGGCCTCAGCATCTGCTGGGTGCAGTTTTCTCTTATGGACAAAATAGTCTCAAAACATACGGGCTCAGAACGTAGCATTGTCACACAGATCAAAACGTCTGTTTGCCTGTTACACTTACTGTTTTGTAGACTAAGTTGATAAAGTGTATAAGCTTATTCGAGACTCAGATGATGCCCAGTTTACATGTATGATAATGATGAACACGACTATCTTTTATTTCCCATAAATTTTGGTCCTGGTCCTCCTCGAGACTGATAGTCGCAGAGTATGTTTTTGTCCTCTTTGACTCGAATACAACCAACATAGAGTCCCCGAAAATAATCACTGTGCTCACGCTGAATTAAGAACTATCTTACAGCTTGATATATACTTCACACAAGCACTAAAAGGTGTTGTTGGAGCGGGTTATGTCTGACACATCCAGGTTGCAGAGGAAGGAAGCGTGTTCATCACAGCATTTCAAAGCAGATATGATCTCTCCATGTGTCATTTAGATATCAGGTTCATAATGATCATTGTCAGGATCTCATGGGGTCGAGCCAGATATCTGGTTCATAATGATTAATGTCGAGATCTCACGAGGTCGTCAGACACATCACTCCACACATTAAAACGGATCCTTACAAACAACAGACACGGAAAATCGTTTTGGTCTGGACTCATTCTAGACTTGAAAGTTGGCCCTCTGACTGTGAATCCACATCGCTGAGGACATTGTCAATAGGAAATGATTCAGTCTCCACCACGTCAGCAGTGAAGGAGCGAGGGTCATTTTCTCCCTACCCAGAGGGAATGATTACTTTGGGATTTGTTCAGGATTTTTTAGTCTCTCCTCTCCCCTTCTTCAGGTAGGTCATTGCACCTTCCAAGCAGATGGAGAGGTACCCGTGCATAGGATGGCAGAGGGGAGCTCATGCAACCCCCTTCATCATGACAACCTACATAGCTTTCTTTTGTTTTACATCTTCCCCGCTGAATGCGTGCCTCCGCCATGAACTAGACCACGAAAAGCTTAGCAAGCCACTGCGTCTCATGATTGCTGCGTCCACGCTTTGTTTTTGGTCTGTAGGTCAGCATCCAGTACAGCAGTTACATTTTAAGGGAGTCCAGCAGCAGTTTTAGACTTGTTAAAGATTTCTCTCATATGGGGAAAGCTTGCAGCTCCTGTGTTAATTTTTCCAGCGGGTTTACTCGAAGTCTGATAATGTGGAATGAAATTTCTCAACACATTATTATCTTGTATACTCTGCTATCTCATTTTTCTATTGAGATATGGTTTTTCTCAGTGGTATTTTGACTCATATTTGAAAGACTCTATACTCTGAATCTTAGTTCATTCATATTTAGTTGGAAATGATAACGTTTTTAAAAATGAGTAATAACGCCAGTTTTTAATAGATATAGATTTATGACAGCCTAAAGATTATTTCATCACTATTGGTTTATCCTCATTACAGATCGCTAACGCCTCAGGACGCTGTTAGGAATTCTACCAATTTCATGAACAATATATGAATATTGACGCCTCTTAAGTAACAGAAAGTGTTTCCTCCTTTAGTCTGTTTTGCTTTTATGCTCTCATATTCATATAGTTTATCATTATGACGTTCATTTCTGTCTGCGGGTTTTTGGACAATGATGGTTCGTGTGTTTGCTAGCTTGAATGACCGCCGGCCTCGTGCGGTGCTGGCAGAAAACAAAGTGATTGCTGACGTGTAAACAATAATACGCCGCCCATGGATTCAAGTGATGAGGTATGGTTTTATAAACCTACGAAATCTGTCTCATATTGATTTTTGTGTTTTACGTTGAGGGAGTAATTCTTAACCTATTATGAGAGTTAAGTGAGATTCTATTGATTTGCAGTAGTTTCCCTTACTCTTTACCTCACATTTCCCTTAATCATCATAACCCTCAAGTCCTCTTTTATTACATCTAACAGTCATAGGAAACAATAATGCTCCAAGTCATTGATCCAGAATAGATTACTTCTGTTAAGTATATGAAGTCCATTGATATTATTCCAAGTCCATAATTTGTCGCTTTGTTTCCCCAGGACTTGAACTTTGCCCATTATACTTCTTACTTGTTAGTATATTTGTAGTTTTATTAACAATGCAGGCAATGTTAATTTGTAAAGCTAGTTTTGAAAAGATTTATGTTGAAAGAAGGAATGTTTAGCACATTCGTAGCCTCACGCAACATGCATGATATCAGAGATTAGAATAAGCAGTGTGAATAATGTACAGGTAGATAATTAGCTAGGTCTAGGATTCCTTTTTACCTTTATTATTGTCCATCTTTGGGTAGGCTGTGGTCAGAGAGCCAGGGTATGAAACTCATCTGTGAAGGTTAAATAAGGTTGATTGGTTTGACTGTTTTATCCCAGATCTTATCCCAGACTTCAATATAGCTCTTGGTAAGAGCTTTTCTTTAATTCATTATGCTAGAAATATTGAAGTTATCCACTGAATTTTAGCAATCCCTCTTCTCACACATCAGAATGAATATTTGTGGGAATCCCAGTGATTGCAATAACTTTTATTCCTCTGAGGCGATGAATGTAGCAGTAAAGTGGCACAAGTAGCTTAAACAATTGCCAGGTTAAGTTAGGTGACCAAGCAGCCAGTTTTGTACAAATAGTGCTCCCTTGCCTGCCCCAGTGCTTGGGTGATAGGGGCCAGTAAGGTGCACAGTACATGCCAGTAACAATATATGTCAGTAGCACTCAGCCTTTAATTAAGCTAACTTGATCTTACATGACTTAACCTTCTTAGAAGTGATTGCTACAAGTGATATAGAGCTCCAATAATTATGACAAATCCATTTGTATGATTTTCGACAATATCAGTACCTTATATTCACTGGTAAAGTTCCTATTTAAGGACAGCATAGATATGGCTTTGGAATGTTAATATTTTTGCTATTTATGGATGGTGTAGGGTGTAGAGTATTGTTAAAGAGTGGTAAAGCGTTATTTGGATTATTTTTTCTCATCAATAATAGTTGTTGATACAGTAATCTCTCCCAGTGAATGCTTCCAAGAAGGAAAAGTTTGGTACTCAAGCAGAAGCAGAAAGATGAGCAAACTTGGGCATGTGTTCAGAAGCACATTCCTTCATAACACGAGAGATGCAGTTGTTTTGTATGATGTATGTGTCCGTAGAAGAGTTCTTTTGGGACTGTATGAAAATGTGATGCAGAGAGAGGTAGTGGTGTGTGGGACTGCTAGAGCAGAGTTAAAGTTAGAGGAGAAGAAAGATAGAAAGAGGTTTTGCCATTAAGAGAGAGAGCAGTAGTGTTGTTCAAATGGCAAACTGAACAAAAGGTAGTATAGCAGAAATCATTATAGATACAGTTACTTTTGATTATAAGTCAGAAATACCAGTCATATGAAAAAAGAAGTGAGGATGTCATAGCTCCTTTAAATAAAGAAATGCTTTGCATCATGAAAATGATTGCAGTGATTTTAGGCAGAGATGAAACCTAATTGTGAGTCAGAGAAGGGAATGTACATATTCTGTGAGCTGAATGCCACTGCAGGAGAATACATTTAATGGAAACAAATTGTTTACAAGGAAATGATAGTTACATCGAAAGATATGGAATAGATTTTTAACAAGCTCTTTATAGTACCTGGCCATTTTTGTTTTGAAAGTTTGCATGGTGTTGCCTACATATCCTACTGGGCAGCTAGGACAAATCATTAGATCATTGGAGCAGGAAGGTGCACTTCTCACTCAGCTAGAAAAAAAAATCCGAGTTGAACAATTTTCTCTAAACTCAGGATAATAATTGAAAACTGGTATAATGATAATTTGAGAACATTAGAAGTACTATAAATAAGAATACTCAAATCATCGATAATCAGCACCATGTTTTTAGTACCTTTAAACATTGTGTAATTTGATTTTGTATCAATGTTTTTAAAGTGTTTTTTGTTTTAGTGTTTAATTGAATATTTTTCATTATATTAAATTTTAATGCTTTTAATGTTTCTCTGTTTTAGCCACTGAAGCTATCATGGTATATCAAAACATTGAATAAAGCTGACATTTATCTTAACCCTGGTTATACTCTTTCTTTTTTAATGCCTGTGTGTAAATTTTGTACTTATTGATATTAGAATTCACTTGCCATCTGTAAGCCCAGTCCATTGGTTTGTCTAATTTTACTTTCACATAACTTTAATTCAGTGTAGTAAAGTCTGTAGGAGATAAAGTTTTCTTTCCAGATAAGCGAGGACTGTCTCAGTCATGAAGAGGATGAGTGGGCTATCCTTCCAGATCACCATCAGAGAACAATTCTACACATAGATGTTGACTGCTTTTATGCTCAGGTGGAGATGGTTCGCAATCCCAGCCTTCGTGACAAACCTCTTGGAATTAAGCAGAAGAACCTCATGGTAACCTGCAACTATGTAGCTCGGTCTCTTGGAGTCAAAAAGAGCATGTGGATAAAGGAAGCTGTAGAGATATTACCTGACATGATATTTGTTGATGGTTCAGATTTGACTCACTACCGACAATTTTCTGCAGAGATCTCTGCTGTTGCCCACACATTCACACCTCTCGTGGAAAGACTTGGCTTAGATGAAAATTTTGTTGATATAACAGAAGTTGTAGAAGATTACATAACTTCTAAAAGGACTGAAATAGAAGGCCATATCTATGGTGATAAAGAACGAGATCAAGTGAATCAAGGGGACCCATGTGGTTGTGGTTGCCGCAAAAGATTGATTGTAGGGACACACGTAGCTAGAGAACTTAGGCAGCAGATACTTGAGACAACAGGAATCACTTGTTGTGCTGGTATAGCCCACAACAAATTGCTTGCCAAACTTGTATCTGGCTATTACAAACCTAACCAGCAGACAGTTTTATTCCCTTGGCAAGTTCACGACATAATGAGTTCATTAAATTTGACAAGAAGTATACCAGGTATTGGCAGTGTTACTTACAGAACACTTGAAGATATAGGAATTTTAACAGTACAAGAACTTCAAAATGCTACAATAAGCTTGCTAAAATCTAAATTTGATGATGAAACTAGTCAACGATTAAAAGATCTAAGTTTTGGAATAGATGAAACTCCTGTAAGAAAGAGTGGACGCCCACAGAGCATTGGATTAGAAGATGCCTTTCGGAAAGTAACCTCAATTGATGAGGTTAGAAGGAAGTACTCTACATTGCTTGAAAGACTACTTAAGCTTCTGGCTGATGATGGTCGAATTCCAGCATCACTTAAGGTTTCAGTTCGTAAATTTGACAACGTTAAAAAATTTGGACACAGAGAAACCAGACAAGTTTCAATTTCATCATCACTATTTACAGTGGGTGTTGGAAAAGCAAATGAAAATGCCAAATCATCCTTAATGACTCAGGTCATGAGTTTGTTTCATAAGATGGTTGACACAAGTAAGAATTTTCACCTCACTCTTATTGGTGTTGCTTTCACCAAATTTGTTGAGCGGGCCGCAGATAACAAGTCAATAAGTAAATTTTTCTCAAAGCGTGTTCGGGAAAACTCTGTTGAGCAAGACTCAGAGCTTAAAAGAGAAGGTAATCGGAAACATTGCAAATTATCTCATGCATTGACTGATGAATGTATTAATACGGAGTGTTTAAAAGTAAACTCCTCTGTGGAAAATAGAGAAGACAGGAGTATTACAGTGTCTTCTGATGAAGTTAATGTTGTTTCAGAAGAAGATATACTTTCAGAGACTTGTCAGCACTCAGGAAAACTTGAAGATAATTGCAAGAAAACAGAAACAGTGATGGAAAATGCCAATGTTAGTAATAAGAAAGATTTTATTTCTTCAGAAATTGATAGTGTAAAAAGCTTAAATGTATGTGATGATGAGACTGACTCTTTTGCATCATCTGAAAGGGATACTTCTCTTAAGGTACCCAGTGGCATAGATAAAGAAGTTTTTAATGCTCTTCCAAGAGAGCTGCAAGATGAAATTCTCCATAGTTATAGTGATAATAGCAAGAATACTAATTTGAAGACAAGAAAAGTATTGAAATCAAAACAAAGTCCCATGAAATATGAATCCAGTAAAAACCAAAAAATAGATAATTTCTTTAAGCCTAGAGTTTGTATGGACTTGTCCGGTTCAAATTTTTTGTGTGAAAAAGCAAATTCCAAAGTTTTCCTGGAAAATGCATCATCCCATGAGGATTTGAAGGGCAGTGAACCCACCTGTAGCTATAGTGTTACAGAGTCTCCTGAAACCTTGGAGCTTGAAATATGTAACTTGAAGGAAACTTCATCTTTTGATTCACATTTACCAATTCCTGGGGTAGATCCAACTGTTTTTAGTGCTCTCCCAGATTATGTGAAAAAAGAAATTCTCCAGGAGCATGGACTTTTAAAACAAAGTTCAACACAGTCTAAGAAAACACCAACTACTAATAGAAAAAGAGATAGCTCATGTTCTATTTTGAAGTATCTCAAAAAGAATTAATGATATTGGTAAATGCCATTCTTCTCCAAAAATTGTGCCCACTTTCTTTACAGGTAAATGAATAAGGGTATCAATTATACATTTTATTGACTTTGGCCATATCATTAAACAGCACTTATCAAAAATTTTCTGATTACATTTTGTAAATGTAATTACATATGTAAATAAATCAGAAATTTTTAAGTTCTGAAAGGAATTTATTGATATACATTATGTATTTTTATAATAAAATCATGATAAGTAAAAATTTTGTATACTGTATGACTGATCCTCCGTTGTAAAATAAGTAATAACTTTTATTTTTGACCAACTAAAACAAGCTTTTTTTTTTAAGGAATTAGAAAAATAGAACTTAGATAACGGTAATTGAAAAGGGAAATTTTGAATGCATCACCAAAATATTGTAAAAGTCATGAAGTATCAGTTTTTCAACGTATCAAATTGTTCTCTCATTTAAGCACATTATTCAAAATTTATTGTTTTTTGTGGTTATTGTGTTATCACAAGGTATATATATCCTTGAAGTATATTCAATGTAGCACAGTCCACAAGTTGCAGGTTTTTCATCATATTGAATATGTAATACAGTGCATGAGAAAGGCCTGATGTTACCTTATAACTGAAAAGATCTGAATATCTCTGGTAAGGCTTCTTAGAATTTTTTGTTTGTTTCTTTGTCTCTGCAGTATATTTGTCTATTCATGGAGATCATTTGTGTTATAAATAGGAGCAACCATTTGCAAACATAGTTAATGGCTTAACAAATTAATGGTTGTAAGAAATAGACTCGTGGTCAGTAACAGCTGTAAGAAATAGAACTGTAGTCAATAACAGTTGTAAGAAATAGAACCGTAGTCAATAGCAGTTGTAAGAAATAGAATCGTGGTCAATAACAGTTGTAAGAAATAGAATCGTAGTTGAAATGAAGAGCAAAGGCTACTCTTATTCTTATATTTCTTATTTGTCGTTTCCTGCATTAGTGAAACAGCAATACTGTCTGTATCTGGACTCCCAGAAAGCATTTGGCTTTGTACCACATAGGCAACTGGTAAAAAAGCTGAATATTCAGACTGGAATAAAGGGGAAGCACTGATGATGGATAGATTACCTTGGTGCAAGGGAACAAAACTACTGGTTGGGAAGTCTTCTTCAAATGGTGTGATGTAACAGCCGCTTACCTTAGGGGTCTTTTCTAGAACCATTGCTCCTCTTGATGTATATAAATGACTTCCCAAAGGATTAGAATCTTATTAAAACCTGTTTGTGGATGCTGCCAAAATTATAGTGGGGATCAGAAGAGGAGGTTAGCACAACTTGCAACTTACCAATGGGCCTAGACAAATGCCAAGGTTGGTCCGACACATAACTGATGAAATTCAACCTGAAATGATGTAAATTAATGAGGGTGGGGCACTTAGAATATAATTCAGTATGAATAACTTTACTCACTGATATACATGATAGTGAATAATGGATTTGTTTATCACTGAATGATTAGTGACATCACTGAAATATGTGGTTATTGACAAAGGAAAAATGTACCGCATTTGTTAATGTCATGGTTAGCTTAGCAGCTTGATGCATGTGCAATTGCCCTTAATGCTTCCAACAAACGATTTCATCATATGACTGTCGCTTGGAAGATGATGATGGATAGTGGTTCATAGGAATGTCGCAGAAGGCTGAAATAATTACTAACTTGGTCCATGGCGGATGATGAACTTGACTGTTTGGATGATATATTGCATGAGAATGTGGAAGGGGGTTCCCAGACTGAGGAGTTGGTGTCGATGAGTGTGGCTGGTGGTGGCAGAGTTGGCTGGGATAACCCACAGTTTGAGGCATCTGGCTGGCTTTCTGCACACTTGCTCATCTATCCTTCCTTATCCATTTTTTTCTGCCGCTTCTATTATCTTTATTCATGCCTCACTTAGATCTAGATATGGCTAGTTCTGCGCCTTTCTCTTGGGGCGGTGAAGTTAAAAGAATGTAATTTGCTTTGCTAGTATGATACATTTGCCGTTCTAGGCCAAATTGAAATCCCTATATTATTAATCTAATGAAGGAAATTAGAACCTATGTGTTGATGAAGTCAGTTAGCTTTGGGTGTAAGGAATGAACTTCATATACATAAACACAACATTTTTATCAAGTACAGTATTCTGTATCCGATGGATTTTGAGTCAAGTTCTCTCTCTCCCTCTCAAGCTAGCCTTACTTCAATGCAGGATTCCGTCCTAAATACTAAGTAGACTCTCTCTCTCTCTCTCTCTTTCTCTCTCTCTCTCTCTCTCTC
>JAUTXX010008342.1:0-10000 GCA_032273605.1 Panulirus laevicauda
ACCTATTTGTGCAGCACAGGGAGGGAGTTTGACACTCGTGGGGCGCCATCTCTTGAACATGTGTGTGTGTGTGTGTGTGTGTGTGTGTGTGTGTGTGTGTGTGATACGTGCAGGAGGAATCTGGGAAGTGGATCACTAACTACGTTTGTAGTTAGTGATCCACTTGACATTTTGGCCAAGTTCGACGACGGGAGTAGAGGAGGGCTACAGAGATGATCGTGTACTGGTTCCCTCGCGGGAGTGCAGGATGTTCATGGAGATGCCGAGTCGGGCAGTCCGGTGTGGTGGTGTTCCAGGAGAAGGTCGTGTCGGGGAAGGAATATATGGTCTCGCTGAAGAGAGGAAGCGAATACGGAAAGATATTTTATAGAAGGACCGTGTGCAAGATGCAACGCTTGAGCCCGTGATGGAGGTGGAGACTGTGATGCGGGAGGGTTGGTGGTGGGAGGGAGAGTTTGAGGGGAAGACGAGGTGAATTAGGAGTGAGATATTACGGTGAGGAAAATGAGATGGGCAAGATAGGATGGGGGCGGCGGCGCAGGGGAATGGAGGGAAGGGAATACTGTGGGTTCAGGCCGCCGGATTAGGCTGCTAAGGTCAGGTCTTTAGAAGCAGATGAAGATGTGTAGGGTCATGAAGAAAAGAAGTGGAGATGAGGGAGAGATGTAAGGGGGAATTGAGGACTGGAATATTTGGCGGGCTGGGGATGGAGGGTAAACTGATGTTTATGACCAGAGGACTTGAGGTTGTAGGAGAAGTCCAGTGAATGAGTTCCTCATCAAGAAGTTACAAATGTCTTCATAAGAACATGATTTTTTTTCATGTTGTAACGTATTACTCAGTGCTTTGCTCCTGTAGTCATCTTGTAGTCATCACTGTAATCATCACTTTGCTCCTGTAGTCATCTTGCAGTCATCGCTGTAATCAAAAGATGTCATAGATATGGGAATAGAAAATGCCGTGGACATCCGGGGCTCGATAATATTAGTTTCACTTCGTGCAGGTAGCAGACACGCTACGGACTGTCCATTGCAGATATTCTAATGCTTATTGGATGAATATCTGCAAAATGTACTCGATTAGGGAGGTTTTGGAGGGTACTGAGGCCTACGGGCCGCGCCCCTAGGAACCAAAACTCAGGTAAGGCAGGACACCAGTCGCCAGATAATAGGGTCTCACATACGTTGCTGATTTAACCTCATCTTCGGCTCTGAGCGAGTCGAAACTAGCATGACAGATCAGAAAGGGGAACAGGTAGGATTGTCTTCAGACACGAGCTGTGGAGGTAAGAGTACAGACTGGTCTCAGAAGTCGACTTACTTGACAAAACGAGAGCGCTTGGGGTTGTCATCTATCTACCGTTTGACACTAATGCTAGTGATAGATAAAATGATGATTAAGGTTAGATATGATGGTATAGACCATAAAACTGACAAACAGATGTATGAATGTTATGAACCAAGGACACGTCGGCTCTGGGGTGGGGGGGTAACTAATAACCACCTGGCCCAGTTGTAATTATTGAAAAGGATAGATTTAAAAAGGGTGAAGGAAAAGAGAGGAAACTCAGAATAATAGATGAGCCTTCAGGTCTTCAGACGGTAAAATATCGTTCCAGCAAAGAAGGCGTGGATGAATTTATAGAAACGTTGGCGAGTGAGAGAGAACTTTTTTTATGATTTCGTCCGCGGGAAGAATCGCGTGATGGATGGGGGGCCCGACCATTTTGACGAGAAGGGGAGGAAACGATGGCGTTCCTGATCGTGGCATGTGTTCCCTCCACACTAAAGTGTAGGACGTGTGCTCATCTTCACCAGTCACTGAGAATGATGAGATGTCTCCCCGCGAAAGCGTATATAAAAAAAAAAAGGAATTGATTCACTGCGACCATAGAAAACATGGAACGGTTTTTCACTGTTGGGAGAAACTGAAGATGACGTGAGTGGTGTTTAAAAGAACCCAAGGGAGAGAAATATATATTTATATAAATAAAAGAAGTCCTAGGTGGCTTATTTCATATTCCACACGCGGAAATAATCTCTTTTTGGAGTAATAGACTTAACAGGATAAGCAAAATAATCTCCCCTGATTAGCGGAGGCGCGTTTAATACAGTTTAAATAAACATTATAATGTTTCGTGACCCAAAACTTTTTTTTAAACTATACCACCAACAAATAAGGTCAGGATATTGTAGGTCGAAAACTAACATGGTGTTTATAAATGCATATGTTTGACTCGCATGCGAATATCTTTGGCTTGACTGTCGAACGAGGAGTGGACGGTCGTATGATCCAGGGGCATAATACAACATCCTCCATGTTCCTCGGGAGGAGACTGCGTAATTTCCTACAGGGGGGTGTCCAATAAACCAGGCTGTAGGCAGGGGAGGGGACCCAGCGAACCCCAAGTGCCGTAGCCTCGTCATTCAGGTAGCGGGCAAGACAGATTGGTCGGAAATTGGGTGGCGGCCGCGACAAAAGAACGGCCGCCGAAACTTTTCTCTCTCGGTAAAGTTTAGTTAACCCCATGAGCACGACGGCACGACCCTCCTGACGAGGAGCTTGGGCCTTTAATGTACCCTCCCTCAGGTTGTACCGTCGTGCTCAAGGGCCGTACCGTTGTGCTTCAAGGGTCCTTACTGTCGTGCTCAAGGGCTCTACCGTTATGCTCCAAGGGTCCTTACCATCGTGCACAAGGGTCCTCATCGTCGTGCTCAAGGGCCGTACCGTCGTGCTCAAGGGCTGTACCGTTGTGCTCCAAGGGTCCTTACCGTCGTGCTCAAGGGCCATACCATCGTGCACAAGGGTCCTCACCGTCGTGCTCAAGGGCCGTACCGTCGTGCTCCAAGGGTCCTTACCGTAGTGCTCAAGGGCCATACCATCGTGCACAAGGGTCCTTACCGTCGTGCTCAAGGGCCGTACCGTCTTGCATCAAAAGGTTAAAAGTGTAGATGTTTTGCCTTGGTGGTCGGGCGCGGTGACTCCGCTCCGGGAGACCGCCTAGTGGGAGGAACTTGTGTCAGCAAAAAGTTAAGAGGCAGCGTCAGGTCAGTTGACTGTGCTGAATGAAGAAAGATTTATATTGCTGAGGTTACACACGCCTGAAGCTCGGTAGGCAGGAGAGAAAATACGTATTTACTGCATTTTTTTTTTTCTAACCGACAAACATTTTTCGATTTATGCGTTGTTGTTATGATGGCTGTTGTTGTTCTTTCTCCAGTTATGACTGGAATTGTTATAGTTTTTTCAGATACCATAGACTTCATTAGATTTGTCTCCCAGTAAGCTTTGGAAGGTTTGATGGTTCGTTCATGGTGGTCCGGGGTCCTCCCGTGTGATTCTCCGCAATTGATTGTCTCTTACAGCAGACACTTGTCGAGGTCGTGTGTCGGAGACGCCCTGGAAGACCTGAGAACATTGATCACTCGGTTCAGAGTGAGGCGACATATCGCCACTGGAATACTGCGATGTGCTACCATCGTCACCGCATAAGGACGGCGTCAGTCCCGGGGTGGATGCTTTCCTTAGCTCCTCTGCCGCTCGCATGGATTTCGCCAGAATATCTTAAAATGATCGGAATAGATGGAGTTGAGATCAGGCGAAAGTATACGTAATGTAAGGTATGGAGAGCTTTGCAGCCGTTGAAATTACGTATCCCCTGCGGGCTGCGGCCTCAAACCGTCTTGACTTTCTCACGAGGAACGCAGGAGCAGGTTGGTTGGTTGGTTGGTTGGTTGACCCGGGACCGAGCCGTGGAAGGCAGAGGCGAGCCCCTCTAGAATTGACGTACGATTTACATAATGGAAGTTAGTGAACCAGTTACAGAAGGAGCTATTATTTCCCCTGGAGTCTTCACGACGAGAGACAGAGAGAGAGGCTGCTGAACTGGACTGGAATCCTTACAACCACACAGCGAGGAGGCGTGGCTCCTCCTCCTCCTCCTCCACCTCACCACTATGCCTCCACTCGTCTTCGCCTCCCCACCCATTCACATCTGTACCTCATCTCTACCTCACATTTACCTCCCACACTTTCTCTCACCTCCTCATTTTCTTCACCTCGCCTCATCTCTCCACCTCACTTCCACTTGTCCTCCCGGCCCCACCGCTTCACTTCCGCAAGGCAAACATCGAGGGGAAAAAAAAATACCCCGCGGAAAATGCTGAATTAATTTCCCTAGGTGGAAGGTAATCTCCCAGACACAGGGGGAAGGGACAGAGATGGGGGTAGGGGGAAGGGATGTGGAGGGAATGAGGAACGTAGGAGATACGGCTCCGGGGGAGTGGTGGAGGGTTGAGGGGAGGGAAGGATGGAGGGATGTGGCGCAAAGTGAAGAGTAAGAGGTCCGACTGGCTGGTGTGAGTGGTCGGCCATGTTGGAGCGGCCTTTTTTCCCTCCCGAGTTAGCGTAGGTTAGGTTAGGCTGCCGCAGGTTAGGTTAGGTTAGGTTAGGCTGCCGCAGGTTAGGGCGGGTCAGATTAAATCAAGTTGGGTCAGGTCAAGTCGGGTTTTTTTTTGCTTAGCTTAGGCTGCGATAGGTTACGTTGAGTTGTGTTAGTAAGCTGCAGGCCACGTTACGTTGCTTTAAGCTTAGTACTAAGCTGCAGGCCACGGTTCATTGCTCTTAAGCTTAGTACTAAGCTGCAGGCCACGTTACGTTGCTTTAAGCTTAGTACTAAGCTGCAGGCCACGGTTCGTTGCTCTTAAGCTTAGTACTAAGCTGCAGGCCACGTAACGTTGCTTTAAGCTTAGTACTAAACTGCAGGCCATGTACGTTGCTCTAAGCTTAGTAGTATTTTTCAGATGATTGCGTCTTCATATCGCCGCGGTGCACGGTGCTTGATCGACCGTCCAATCCAGTTTTATTTTCGCCCCTTTCAATTGACGTAATTGGTCGTCACGACAACCCGTCAGCGGTCTGGCCGTATTTTGGTGCTGACTTGTGTCGTCATGTTTGTGAGACCCGACCGATGACGCGGGTAACTTGTGAGGACTAATGGCTCTCGTAAACAGTGTTATGTGACGATGTGTGGTAGGGGTTAAGTGAGAACTGTGAAGACTTACCAGTGTATGATGAGGAGAGGTATACGTGCCCTTGGCTAGCTGCTGAGAGGTGTATCATCTGGTATGGGTAAAAGGCATGTACTACACCCGGTGTATGTGTGCTTACCAGTGAGAACTCACGAGGAGATATTGCCAATAGGCGCGTGGCTTTCGCGTAGCGCTCACTGCAGGGAAGTATATGAGAGTTACGAAGAACGAGTCGTGTGAGTCACATGTTGTCAAGCGTTGTTTGTGTGTGTGTGTGTGTGTGTGTTAGCCAGATAGCCCATTGTGGCTGAGGCAGACTGAGGAGACAACCGTCAAGGTCAGAGAGAGAGAGAGAGAGAGAGAGAGAGAGAGAGAGAGAGAGAGAGAGAGACTCTCTCGCTTATGCAGGACTGGAAGGTACACATTGAATACTGTCTTTTAGCATGTAGGTCCGCTGCTCTCTTTTGGCTACGCTACTTATTAGCATCATGTGCGCCCGCTGCTGTATTGGCTGCAATGCTTGGTAACCTCTTAAAGCAAGACGCCGTGACCCGTGAACACGACTTTCCGACCCTTGAGAACAATGGTACAACCCTTGAACCCGAGGTAGAGGTTTATAACCCCCCTTAACTGTGGCCGACCCATGACTGCTCAAAAGGGCTGTACAGACGCGTCGCCTTTGTTAAAAAGTGGGCTGTGTGCTAGTGAAACCTGGAGCGCTGGTACCGTAGACTGCTTGAGGTCAGTCGCTCATTTCCTGGCGAGTACTTGGCCGAAAAGTCTTCTTCGAGAGGTCTTCTGTACCCTCCACCAGCCATGGATGGGCTGGTTAGGTTGTGGTCGACCATGCTGTTAGAAGCCGTAGTCTGCAAGGGCTTTGGTGGCAGCGGGGAGAGCGGCTCTCCTGCCTGGGGCATTAGCTTGATTGAGCAAGATTATAATTGTTGCGGAAAGTGTGATGGCGACTAAAGTTTTTTTTTTACGTATTTTTTTCTTGTATTCAAATGTATACTCAAGGTATACTGGTAAATACCTGTCCCTTCTGTACAACACATGTCCTCAGGACAGACTGTCTGACCTCTTCTTGGACCATCAGATCATCTGCTATGTTTTTCTCGTGTAATTCCATTTTCTCTCATATACGCAATAAAGAAATGACTTTTGATGTGACCGGTACATATGTAAATTGTGTATTTTTTATAAATGCGGTAGCACTTTTGTGTGGAATTGCTGTTGTGATTTTTAAGGATAAGTAAGTATGTAGAAAAACAAGTTAGTACCCTCTGTGAGCAATAATGTAATGACAAAAGCTTTTGTAGGGTCTGAGGATGTTTCATTGTTGTGACCAAAGCTTCAGCGGTGTCGGAGGAATTAAACATCATCAGACATCATTGCTTTGCTAGACGTCATTCGTTGTGTTCGTTGCAGCGAAGTTGTACCTCTGACTGCTATATTTACCTCAACTTTTTGAGGTTAATTCCGTGGCTGGCTCGCACAGCCTCATCATGTAAATTATGCCTGGGGATCGCCAGTTATTCACACTTCTACCTTACCTTCATTTGCATGAGCCGGGAGGGGAGTCGGTAGGGAGGGCTGGGTAGCCAGCCCTCAGCCCTTGGGAGTTGTCGGAGGGGGAGCCTAGATTAGCTGGGAGAGGGCTGGAGAGGTACCTGGAGCAGTGTAGGGTAGTATGGAGAGTGCTGATGAGGTACCTGGAACAGTGTGGAGTGTTAGGGAAACGGCTGATGAGGCCGGGGAGGGCGTTGTAGATGTGGGTGTAGGTTGAGAGGTCAGATGTGGGTGTAGCGACTGTTTTGGTCGGGAACGATGGCTTTGTAAGTAAGGAGGCGGCTGTGGAGGTGCGGCGACAGGCATGAAAGTGTGAAGGAGGCCAGGTTGTGTTGCAGGTGTTAGGGCAGTAGTGTATGTGTAGGTTTAACTTGAGTTGGTAGGGGGGGCAGTGCTTTTGGTGTTGGCCCGTCGCCTGTATAGGCGCAGGGGCCTTAGATCCGGCATGTCAGCGTTGACGTTAGTGTGTGTGAGGTCGGTGTTGTGTTGTTGTGTTAACGTAGCAGATGTGGAGGGTGGTGGGATAGTCGGAGTAGTGTGAGGGTGGTGCTGCAGGTATGTTCGATGGTGGTGTAGGTATGGTGCAGGTGCGGAGGAAGTTGGTGGTGTGTAGGTATGGTGAAGATGATGGTGGCTGGCGAAGGTATAGTGCAGGTATACGGAAGGTGATGATGGTGGTTTAGGCGTATACGAACGTGGCGAAGCGAGCGGTGATGGGCTGTAGAGGGGGGCAGAGGGGTTAGGAAATAGATTGAAGGTAAAGGGGCGATGGTAATGTAATGAGAAGGTTGAGGGTGCTGGTAATGGGATGAATTGATGCGAACGCGACTTCGGGAATTCCATCACGAGGATGACCTAATATACTTTGTCCACCGACCGTGACGGGTTTGCGTATTTATGGCGAAGTTATTTTTGCTAACCTCGAGGAGAGCAGTACGACCCATGGGTGCGATGGCCTGAGCTTTGACATGACCCTAAAGCGTCAGGTGAGAGGCTAAGTCGTCATACGTAAGGGCCGTGCCGTCGTGCTCAGGGGCCGTGCCATCGTGCTCAAGGGCCGTGCCGTCGCGCTCAAGGGGTTAAAGAGGAGGCCAACGATATTAGAATACGTTAGTGGTAACTGGAGGAGGGAGGGAAGAGGGAGCGGGGTGGATGGGGGGCCCTTCCCACCGGCAAATTATATAGGATTACTCCGGAAATGGGAAAACGAGTGCGAGAGCAAGGTTACAGAGAGAGAGAGAGAGAGAGAGAGAGAGAGAGAGAGAGAGAGAGAGACTGCGAGAGCAGACTCATGTTTGTAAGTTGAGAATGAGCAGCGAAGAACGAGACGAATATAATTCAATATTAAGGAAAGTAGGGAGTGACTGTGCCTTGAACACTCCCTACGTCGGACGGTGTTAAAGATGAGTCTGGCCGAAGTAGTATTTCAGAGAACTTTGGTCCTGTTCTCTCTCTCTCTCTCTCTCTCTCTCTCTCTCTCTCTCTCTCTCTCTCTCAGGTGTGACGGTTTTGCTAGGATGTCCGCGGCAGTGCTTTATACCGTGCCCGTCAGATCAGCTAGGCGCGCCCACGACACTTGAACAAACTTTCGTCATCGTCCAGCGAGACGCTCACAGCAGCCTTCTGTATAAGTGACTTAAGGTCACTTTATTGACACTGGTTCCGTGTGTTGATATTGTGTTGACGCTTCTCTTGGCTTCTCATTGCTCCTGCTGTTTTAGACATCTTCTGGTCTCATACATTTCTGTAAGGGATTATTTGTGTGTGTGTGTGTGTGTGTGTGTGTGTGTGTGTGTGTGTAACTGATAAGTTTATGATTTTTGAAATAATTTTTTTTCTTCGCGTTATCCTATTTGAATGTGCAACAGGTCGAAGCCATTAGAATCTCCTTTTTATATCAAACGTTGATTTTACCTGGTTAATTCGTTTAGGCTCTGAGACCATCTCACAGCGTTTGTTGAGTTCGTGCATGCAAAAATATAGTGCGCGGGTGTGGTAATGTAGTGGTGGATGGATGGATGTGGTGTTCTTGTGGTGGGCTGCTGTGGTAGTGTTTTATTGGGTGGATTAGCTAATATGATATTGGTTGGGTGCGGTAGTTGAGTGTTGTGATGATGTGGCTGTTGGTGAGCGTGGTAGCATTTTGGTGGGTGGGTGTGGTAAGCGGTCGATGTAGTGGTGGAATGAGTGTATGTGAGAGTATTTTGGTGGATGGTTGTGGTAGCGTTGTGGTGGGCAGATGTGGTAGTATTGTGGTGGGTGGGTGTGGTAGCGCTGTGTTGGATGGATGTGCCGCTCCTGCTGGCCGTTGATGCAGTGTTTACCAGCCCTTCTCTTCCTACCTCCTCCTCCAGGTAATTACCTCCCGAGGGAGGGCAGCCCCGAGATCACTCCTACCCCACCATTACTCTCCTTATGTCACCCGTGGGGCACATCCAAGTGCCACGCTTCTCCCCTGGTTATCCCTCACGGCCGGGACTCCAGAACAAGCAAGAGTTAACTTTTCCTCCAAGACCGCCGGACTCTGGTATACACCCCTAGCACTCCGGTTGATCCAAAAGGAACATAATAACGCCCGAGGTTGATCGCCCTCCGTCAGTGTGTCGGCGTGGCGGGTCCCCTTTAAGCTCGGGAGGGCCGTGCACTTGGGGAATGATCACCGCCTCCCTTCGCTAATAGCTCCACAGGACCGTGCTACCTCCGTCTCACCACCCTCTACTGACCCCTGGCTTGACTTGACCTGACCTGACCTGACCAAACCTAACCTAACTATGAGGGAACCTTGTGTCAGTCACCCTCCGAAGACATGTGGACATGCCTCCCTGGCCCGTCAGCGCTCTGTATGCCTGGGGCCCCAGCCCTGCAGGAAGATATGTCGGGCGGCCTGGAAGCGTCTGCGTGGTAGTGGGTGTGTGAAGGTTGACCTTGTATGTATAGGTGACGTTAAGAGAAGTCGGGTGAAGAGATCGGGGTGAGCACCCAGGGTATAGAGGGGCAGGTCTCGTGGTGATGTTCCAGCGAGACGATGGGGAAGTGTCGTGATGAGATTTCAGCGAGACGACTTTTTCTGTTGATGTGGTGCAGACGAAGTGTTGTTAAACTTCAGAATAAATGCTGGAAACTGGAAAGATCCCTGATTTTTCTCAGAGTATAAAAGAAAGAAAGATACGATACGAGAAGTAGAAAATGATGTTCAAGAATATCGAATACTAGAGTGAGCAGGATCCAGACTATGGGGGTGAAGGAAAAAGTTTAAGATGTTGTGAAAGAGAGATTAGGGAGAAGGCCAACAACGGAGATGAGGAGGAAGGTATCAGATTACGGGTGTGTGTGTGTGTGTGTGTGTGTGTGTGTGTGTGTGTGTGTGTGGATGTTTGTGTCTTGTAACCATTGTCTGAGTG
>JAUTXX010008507.1:0-19162 GCA_032273605.1 Panulirus laevicauda
TGTGAGATTATGATCATCAAAGCCTGTGATAATTCTGAACATCTCTATTAGATCACCTCTTAAACTTCTAATTTCTAAGCTAAATATATTTAAGTCACTTAACCAGCAGTCACAGGATTTGTTTCATGTGAGGAATCATGATAGCTCACTGCTGTACTCTGTCCATTTTGTATACATCTTTTTTCAAAGAGGGTGAACAAAATTGAAATTGATATTCAAGGTGAGGATGCACAAATGAGTTGTAAAGAGTGAGGAGAATTTCCTTTGATTTGAATTTGAAAGCCCTAGCTATGAATCAAAGAATTTTGTTCACCCATTTTACAACCTTTTTGCAATGCTTTAGGTCACCTTTCCAAGCTTGTTGGCCACAGATAACAGATAACATACTTTGTACATCATTTTTCCTGTTACATATACATAATTCTTGGCCTTATGCAGCCGAAAGTGTTAGGGTTGCTCTAAGTTATTTAAAAATTTTGTTCTGATATGATGGTTTTCTGATATGATGGTTTCTGTAAGTTTACCAGTTACAGTTATCAATATAAAACTTATCTGGCCTTGCCACTGTATTTACTTTCATTGCTGTTCATGCCCACAATGACTATCAATTAAATGGTAAGTCACAATCAGCAGTGTGGTGGTCCAACCCACAATGTTTGAGTGACTGCAAATAGTAAACTTTTTGTAAACCATATTAAACAGTTTTCTGCAGCACCTAAATTTACTAGATGGTATCACAACTACTTTTGGTCACATTACTTATTAAGGTTCAAATTGCACTTGCTCTGAGTAAACAAACAAATGAGATGAGTAGTATAATAGTGTTCACCTCCAGCTTACAACATCCAGGCTCAGGAAAGTTTCTTACTACCAAGACTTATTCTGAGCCTTGAGGAGCCAGCAAATCAGCCCACATACAACGTGGAAGCTGCTCAAGCACCCTTTAACAAAGCTTGATCCAACATGGCTGTAAATGCTGTCCAGAAAACACTGTTTACTGAAAGAAGAGACCTCTAGGTAAAAGACAAGGAACTCTGAATCAAGTAGAAGAGAAAAATGATGTTTAGAACAAATTAGGTTGAAAACCATCTTACAAAGAGAGGAACACTGATCAATGGTGAGAGATGTCAAACAATGAAAAAGTGGAAAAACAAGAAAATGAGGAGGAAAATGCTGATTTTGAACACTTGCAACTGGTAGAGCCCAAAAATCTACAAGACAGCAAATAAGAAATAAAAGTCACTGTTGACACTACAAAGGATTGGCTCTATATGGATGAAGATCACTTAAGTTAGCATAACAAAACTAAGGAGCAATTCCTTGCAATGCTCTCATCAAATCTCTCTAATATTTCCTCAGAAGAGGGGGAGGCTGCTGATAATTCAGGGTCCAAAACCAAGTTGTGTGATGTAAGCTGTTACCTGGAGTTAATGCTTAATTTCCATACTAAGACTACAATTGTCAAATCCATCTATTTTATGACTATGTCAAGGATCTCAGAATCAGATTAAAAGAAGAAACACAAGCAGATATGGGTGATAGAAAAAAAGTGACAATTTCCTTGTTGTTTTGAACTCTCATAAATGAGATTGTCCTGTTTCATTGGATATCATCCTCCATGATTAAGCTGAAGGTGGCCCTCATCAACACCACCACCTTCTTCAATCCTTCAAGACCTCTTTTCCAACCTATGTGACTGCCAGGGTTGCTCCAAAGTTTCCTGGGGACCTAATGGACCACAACTCTGAATACCTGAATAGTCCACCGCTGGAGAGCACTGATGTCAAGCAATCATCACCACATACAGCCCACTATAACTAGATAGTATCACCCCTCAGCATGTGTGATGCATACCAATTTTATGTTTTTCATTCAACATTTAACAATGCCATGCTTTCAGGTCATGTTAGTGTGATTTCAAATTTCTTGCTTCTTAGGAAATTTCAGTCACCTGGACCACCTTCACAACCAATACATCCAGATAACCAGTCTTAAATGTGTATATCTATCTATAGGACTGTCTATAGTATTATCATTATTAGATATTTCTTTTTTCATACTTGATTGCCATTTAATAAGGTAGTGCTAGAAACAGACAAAGAAATGCCACATTTCACTTGCATCCATTCTCTAGCTGTCATATGTAAAGTAGTGAAACCACAGCTCCCTATCCACAACTAGGTCCCACAGACCTTTCCATGATTTACCCTAGACACTTCACATGCCTTTGATTTGTCCAATGACAGCACATCGACCCCAGTATACCACATTGTTCCAATTTACTCTATCCCATGCATACCTTTCATCCTTCTGCATGTTCAGGTCCCGATCTCAAAATCTTTTTCGCTCCATTTTTCCATCTCCAATTTGACCTCCCCATTCTCCTTGTTCTCTCCATTTCTGACACACACATCCTCTCTGTCAACCAATCCGTACTCATTATTTTTATATGTCCAAACCATTTGAGCATACCACTTGTGCGCTCTCAATCACACTCTATATATAACCCCATATCTCTGTCACCCTTTCATTACTTACTCAATCTAACCACCACAAACCACTTACTGTCATCAAACATTTCATTTATAAAACATCCACCTTTCTCTGCACAGCCTCATCTATAGCCCATGCCTTGCAACCATATATTATTGTTGGGACTATTATTCCTACGAACATACCCATTTTTGCCCTCCCAGATAATGTTCTCTCTTTCCACACATTCTTCAGCTTTCCCAGGACCTTCAGCTTTCATGGTTTCATTCGCTGCCATACCCACTCCCAGATATCTAAAACACTTCACTTTTCTTCAAATTTTCTCCATTCAAACTCACACCCCAACTAACCTGTCCCTCAACCCTGCTGAACCTACTAACCTTGCTTTTATTCAAATTCACTTTCAAATTTCTCCTTTCACAAACTCCTCCAAACTTAGCCACCAACTTCTGCAGTTTCTCATTCAAACTGGCCATCAGTGCTGTATCATCAGCAAACAACAACTGACTCACTTCCCAAGCTCTATCATCCCCCAGAGACTGAATATTCACACCTCTCTCGAAGATTCTTGTATTTACCTACCTCTACCCCATCTATAAACAAACTGAACAACCAAGGTGACATCACACATCCCTAGCACAGACCCACCTTCACTTGGAACCATTCACTCTCCTCTCTTCCTGTTCATACAAAAGACTTACACCCTTGATGAAAACTTCTCACTGCTTTTAGCAGCTTTCCTCCTACACCATATATTCTTAAGACCTTCAACAAAGCATCTCTATCAATGCTATCATATGCCTTTTCCAGATCTACAGATGCAGCAAACAAATTCATCTGTTTTTCTCACTCACATACTTTAAAGCAAACACCTGATCCACACATCCTCTACTATTTCTGAAACCACAATCCTCCTCCCCACTTCGATGCTCTCTACATGCCTTCACCTTCTCAATCTCTCTTATACAATGTACGAAGTATACTCAACAATCTTGTATACCTCTGTAGTTTGAATATTCACCTTTATCCCCCTTACCTTTACACAGTGGCACTATACCTGCATTCTGCCAATCCTCAGGCACCTCAGCATGATCCATGCACACACTGAAAATTCCTACCAACCAATCAACAACGCAATCAACTCATTTTAAGTAAATTCAACTGCAATACATAAACATCAGTTGCTTTGCTGCATTTCATCTTACACAAGGCTTTCACCAGCTCATCTCTTCACCGAACCACTCTCCATATGTTCTCATGTCTTTTGCACATCTACCTCTTTCAGAAACATCTTACTTTTCCTACAGTTTACCGATATTTGCTCAACCCAACTCTCAATTGCCCTCTTATTCAACTCTTGCACCTTCCTCTTGACCTCCTGCTGCTTTCTCTTACATATCTCCCAATCATTTGCAATCCTTTCCTGTAAGCACTGCCCAAACACCTCTCTTTTCTTTTTCTCTAGCAACTTTACTTCATCATCTCATCACTCACTTCCCTTTTTCACCTAACCACCTTCCACATGCCACACATTTCACTTGCACATGCCAGCACTGCTTCTCAAAATAGCTGCCTTTCTTCATCCACTTCATTTACTCTCACCTTTTTCTATTCTGCATACAATGTCTCCTAGTATTCCTTAAACAAGTCTTTTATCCAAGTTCACTTACTTTCAGCACTCTCTTGATACCCATATAATTTCCTCTTTTCTAAGAACCTTTACAAATCTTCACCCTGGGCTCCACCAGGTAATGATCCACCTATTCACCTGCTGTAACTCTCAGTTCATTCTCACTTAAGAATCTCTCTTTTGCATACCTATCAATTAGTACTTAATACAATAATGCCCACTTAGCATCTTTCTCAGTCACCGTCTTATATCTATGTATGTCCCTCTTTTCAAACCAGATATTTCCAGTCTTGAGATCTTTTTCAGCACAAAACTGCACAAGCTGTTTACCATTTCTGTTTACTTTACAGAATACCTCATGCCCCTAATTACACCCTCATCTGCCTCATTACTAACTTTTTTATACAAATTACCCATCATTAATACCCTCTCTCTTTCATCAAAACTGCTGAGCACTAATAACCTCCCACTTCTTAAGATCAACCTTTAACACACATCAGTCTGGAACTCACTTCTATGTACCTTTTCATACATTCTCACAGCTGCCTCAGAAGTGCTTCTTATTCCTTGGCTCTCACCTTCACACTAACTCCTGATCATACCACTAAAACATTCCCAAACCATTCTTCCCCTTTATCTAGAACTTTGACTCAGAGCTGTAACATCCAGGTTCCCTTCCTCAAAAATATTATATATATCTTTTTCTTCTCATCTTCGTTTCATCTAAACAGAGGCAAGGGATGCCACAGAAAGGTATCTAGGGCCTGGTTGTTGATAAGTGGTTATGGTTTTAGTGCATATACATGACAGCTATAGAATGGATGTGTTAGTGACACCACCTTGCCAATATGAGAATAGCAAAAAGTATGAAGAGAAAATATTCACATATGTAATTACCTATTTCTATGGTAAAATTAGGGGTTTTATACTTGTGGGACCCAAACTTTTTGAACATTCTCTCCTGTCTTACAACTCAGATTTATGTATGCTGCCTTTTTTAGTCATGTCCTTAGTTGTTTGATACCATTCATCCACCACTTTTATATAATAAAAGTATCTCTACTTTTTTTGTCTCCACATTCTCTACAAACTATTCGTCCACTCCATGCTAAACTACAATTCTCCTGTCTGGTCTTCCACTTTCTCCCAAGCAAATATAACAGAGCTGCAAATCACACAAAGTAGAGCACTCAGAATAATCATTAGGTGCTTAGCAACCACAGATACTAAGCACCTGCATAATGAAATAAGGATCATCCCAATATTAACCAACCTTAACATGCTCAGCACTAAATTTTTTAACAGCACTAGACCCCTCCTACCCAAACCTCTCCATACCGAGCCATCGGTTCCCTGGCAGGAATGGAAAGCCTGCTTCTGCCTCACACTTCAGCAGCATCCACTTACAAATGTCCCCATCAAGAGCAAACAGAATACTGACACATCCACAATGAAATGACCTCCCAACTCAGTCTTAAATACCATCCCACTGGACATACATCCTCATGATAACCACGAGTCACACATTCCTATCTATGCTTTAGACAACATCCCTACATTACAACAAACATCGACCCAGCACAACCTAGGATTCTTCACGCCCACAGTACAACTAACAAAATGAAGACACAGAACACTTACAACTAAAATACTCGGCACTCTCCCCACACACACACACGCATAACTACACTTTATGACCTATGGTTCCACCTGGTGGACATGGCAAGCATCCTGAGCATTGCAGGAGCTCCAAAAAAGATAGAAGGGTCTCCTAGGGCAAGAAGGAAGTCTTATGATTATGGTTTTTGTCAAGGTGTAACTTCATTGTAAATTCACTGAAAGAGTACACTTTATGGTTTTTCTGTTTACCAGGCATGGTTTTATATATCCCATGCATATCAGTTACATATTTTCCCTATATATTACATAATTTTAACATTTCATATGCATTGTTTACATACCCTTGATACAGACAAAATATTATTTACATGCATAAATAGAAACAAATTTTTACATAAAATGTAAACATTAATATAAAAGAAACTGTATCAAAGAAAATGTCTCTTTTATTGTAAAATTGTCTACAATGGTTGCTGTATAAATCTGCCTTCCCACAATGTTGACACAGTCATACATTCTTAGAAGATTTCTGGGTAACTGTGGTGTTATGTATTCCATTGTGTTGCTAATAATATCTGTGGATGATATGTGGACCTGTACATCAACTAGGGATTCAAAATACCAGTCTTAGTCATGGCTTATATGGAATCATACATCAACTAGGAGTTCAAAATACCAAAGTATCAATTATGACATGGAGTCATACATCAACTGGGAATTCAAGATGAGCCACAAGATACCATGGTCACAAGCATGGCTTAGAGGACTCTACAGTATAGCACTGCAATCACAGCTCGAAGCAATGATAGGGTTAAAGAAGACATAAAGTGTAGGTCTCTGGACATTTGATTATATTACCTCTGACTTCATTTGTATTGTTTCAGGCAGTCACATTATGTTTAAGAGACCACATTATCTCTGTTCAAGTGACCTGAGGGTGTAATTTTCCTTTCTCATTACATTACAGTTTATAGCACTTTTCAGCACTACAATATGAAAAATTATAAGCAAAAAACTTAAAACAAGACCAAAGCTATATTTGAAAAGATATAGTGATACTTTTTCTTAATACAGCCATGTTCCCTTAGTTTACACATCCAAAAGGAATATTTTTTCCCTTTCTTTTTACTCTCAGTCTGTAGAACTCATCAGCTCTGCAATATTTAACACAACTAAGTAAACACTTAGAGCAAGAAAAAGTTAGATATAGAGATAACACACTGAAAAATACAACAAAAGGGGTATTTAAATCTGATTTAGAATCTCAAAAGTGCAGGAGCACAAGGAGGTTGGCAGTGTTTCCACACAAGTACAAAAGATGAGCATAAATCAAGAGTATTGCATTATTTTTCATGTATTAAAATATGCTTTTGGTATGCAAAAGACGTTTGTGATAATATTTAAATTTGTTTGAGCATATTGATTTTGATGTAACATTAGGCTTATGCTGAACTCTTCATGGCTGATATTTTGATATTCTGAACATTGAGACTAAATTCTCTCTAATACTTGTAAGCCTTGCTCATAAAAATATTCAAGATGCCTTGCTTCTCATAAATATCATACCTATTGAAAATAACATAACCAAACCAAACATATCATAAGAAAACATGAAAGAAATATCTAACCAGTTAAGAAAAAAATCACATCAGTGTGAGTTTTGGGGAAAGGATATAAAATGAAGTTTCATGTTTTCATCTAGATATGAAATTCTTTCATTGCAAATAAATTTATGTATACCAAAGTTTTGATATGTAAATATACGTATTCCTCTGTTTGGCAAACTCTCCTGGTTATGGTTTCATGAAGCAGATTTTTTTCTACCCAGAGAATATAGTAAACCAAAGAAAGATTTTGGTCAGACTGCAGGTGATGAGAAGATACAGTAGCATGTCAGGGTAACTCAAGGTAAGGTTACCACCCACTAGCCAGTTTTATCAGTCAGAGGAACATGTCAGGTTACAAGCTTAACATAATGAGTAATTTTAGCAGTGATAGGGTATACTTCATACAGACCATAATTGCTGTTGTGATGCCGACTCCATGTCTGATAATGAAAACAGTTACAGTTACATTATTTTCTTGTCAACAGTACATATTAATGATTCAAGTGATAACTGATATGACATCACTTTTGACCTTATTAGTTTTGGTCTTTATAGAGGAAATCCTTTCATCCGTTATAAAGATTTCAATATTAAGCTAATGATCTCACGTTTTGTTTAAGAAACTACTTTAGTAGGTGGTAACCCAAGGAACATGGTCATCCAAGGAACCATGCTACCATTGAGCTTGCATTCAGCTGGAAAATGTGGTTACCAAAGGGAATGTGGTAACTTGAGGGAAGGTTACCACTTTTCAAACAGTTTATTAAACAAGGTAATGTACTCTATTGCAAACTCAGAAAGACTGATAATCTTATCAGCAGTGATAGAAATCTATAATAATGTCCATAATTCATAAGTTACAACTGATACCATGTATGACAAACACTATATTCAGTTGCATTATGTCCCTTTTAAAAGTAACTGAAAATATAGTGATACTGGAAATGGTGCCATTTAAAGCATTCAGCATGACAGTGCCATAGGCCCAAAGCTTTCATCTATAATACAGAATTGACTGGCTTCCATCTATAAGGTGGCAATGCACTCACATGGCTGGCTCATCTTTTGTGCGTAAATTTTGTTGGTTTTAGAGTAGGTTGTTGACCATGTACTTGGGCTAGAAATTGCAGAGATTTGGAGCATAACAATGGCAAGCCCACCAGGAAGGGGTTGGGACCAATCAGGATGGTGGTTGCATACCTCCCAAGCCAATCTTACATCCAACATTTGTGTTATTCATGTGTGCTGTGCTTATGTTTGCTAATAATTATGCAGTCATTGTAAGTACAACTAAAAATAGCAGTTTTAACCCAGAAGCAATAGTGCAGTACCAAATTTTGAGGTACCAGAGCTTGAAGAAACATTGTTTTTACATCATTTTTAAATCCATTACAGTTTCTAGTATATTAATAATTTTAGTCAAAAAATGAGACAAATGAAATTCCCAAACTTTCCTGTGGTGCAATGAGGCTATTATACAATAAATATTGCATTTCATATTCACAATTATCAGTCATCTTTTAAGAAAAACCAATGAAATGCAACTGCTTTCAATAAATCTTTACCTCTCTTCATACTACTTACTTCTAGTAAGCAGTATGCATTTTTTGCTCAAACCATGATGTGTTTTTAATCACTATGAGCAAGTAATGAGAGTAAGAGAGATGTGTGGAAACAAAAAGAGTGTGGTTGAGAGATCAGAAGAGGGTCTTTTGAAATGGTTTGGACATATGGAAAGAATGAGCGAGGAAAGATTGAAGAAGAGGATATGTGTGTCAGAGATGGAGGGAACAAGGAGAAGCAGGAGACCAAATTGGAGGTAAAAGAATGGAGTGAAAAAGACTGAGCAATTGGGGCCTGAACATATGAGGGTGCGAGGCATGGAATAAAGTGAATTGGAACGATGTGGTATACTGGGGTCAACGTGCTGTCAATGGGCTAAATGTGAAGCATCTAGGGTAAACCATGGAAAGGTCTGTGGGACCTGTATGTGGATAGGGAGCTATGGTTTTGGTGCATTACACATGAGAGCTAAAGACTTGAGTGTGAACGAATATGGCCTTTTTGTCTGATTTCCTGGCACTACCTCGCTGAAGCAGGGGGTAGCAATGCTATTTCCTGTGGGGCAGGGTAGCATCAGGAATAGATAAAGGCAAGCAAGTATGAATATGTACATGTGTATATGTCTGTGTATGTATATGTACATATATGTACGTGTATGGATATACATGTGTATATGAGTGGATGAGCCATTCTTCGTGTTTCCTGGTGCTAACTGACTGATGTGGGAAATGGCAATTAAGTATTATAATAATAAATAAGAACTAATAAATAAGAACTTTTTCAAGGAACAAATTAATTACATAGAGCATATAAACAACATGAATTATATAGATTTTAATTACCCTACAAAGGTTCTTGTTCTACATGTTCGTTCAGGAAAGAGGATTATTTTGTCCTGGAGTCCTCTACTGACTGGTAAGACTACAGCCAAACTGTGACATGTGGAGCATTTGTGTGTATGTGTGTGTGTGTAGATTTATAAAAAAAAAAAATAGTGCTCATCCCCACTTTTGAGAACTGTTCATCTTCGTCTGTATGTTTTTTACTTTTAATTCACCAATGAGAAAAACATCCTCCAGAATGAATGGATGTTCTTTTTCAATACATGTGGGCAATTACATGGAAGTGTGTTTTGGGTGCCTTATTTATAACCCTGGGTGTGTGCATATACTAGTGTTGTATAACTGGTTTTCTGAAGGATTCACATTGTTATGCTAAACATTGTTCAGTGTGTCAGTCAATGGATGACTAGAGCCTCCATGAGTGCTTTGTGGAAACCAGGGTGCTGGAGCAGTTCTCTTGTGTAATGTGGTAGCACTGCATCCATGCCCTTAACTTTTAACAAAGGATTCCTTTCTAGGTCCTCAAAATTCAGTTTTCATTTTGTTTAAAAAGTTTATTTAACCTTACAATTTCACAAGATAACTAAAAAAAAGATCACTTCAAAAGCACATTTTGCCCACTACTTTCATTCTAATAATGTGCAGAAGTTCTGTAGATGTTTCAGCACTGTGCTTTACTTTCTTTTTCTTTTCTTTCAAACTATTCGCCATTTCCCGCGTTAGCGGGGTAGCGTTAAGAACAGAGGACTGCTTTACAAAGTGTAGAATTAAGGCCTAAATATTAGATGAGTGCCCACTGCACATATTTTTTTTCATTTATTTTACCTTCATTAAAAAGACTATACTTTTTATTATGTTTTATCTTATGTAATGAATCTTCTTTGATATAATATGTAATTATTTGATAATTTTTCATAAAAGCAAAAATCATCAAAGTTTGTAAAATTACCAGTTACATTACATTAGTCAGCTGCATTATCATCAAGTTCAGGCAGTTGATGGTAATACTTCCTCCAGTTTTGCTAAAAATACCTTCTTCTGCATTATGTTTTCCAAAATCTCAATACTGGAGGAGCAAATGTCCATAGAATCTTTTTCCACATGATCTGAAAAACGATAATTATTTTCAAGTAATTCAGGATCATCTGCCTGGTCCTCTAAATCTAGCTAAAAGCAGCTCGGTTAAAAACTTACGAAAATGTGCTGTCACCGGCATGGTTACAGGATGGCTGACTGTGTTACCAGGCTCTGCCTGCAAGAGATTACAATGTAAGTGAAAAGTCACCTCAGCCACCACCCAGGGTCAGCACACAGCCTTGATGCATAAATTTATGTTTAAAGTTGTTCAGATCATATAAGTTTATGTCTGGAGTAGGTAAGAGGTTAATATATTTACATACTTAATATCATAATGAGATAAGTGCATGACAACTTATCTGCTTGGTTAATGTTATGTTATTTGGAGCACATAATCCTTTCTTATAACTGTAATCTGTAAGAATAACCCTTCACAAAATGTAATCAAATACATCAGAATCTATCAACTTTTGTCTTTGTTAAAGTAATTTGGTTTCTTTAAACTTTGAATTTGGCACATTCATTACTATTATTCTTATTGTCTCATTTGTAACTTTAATTAGGTTTTGTATAACAAAGACCCATTCTCCACTGATAAGATTAGCTGTTATGTTAAACTTGTAACCTGACTAGTTTCTTTGTTCAGTAATCAGATGGGTGTTAACTTTCTCCTGAGTCTAAAAAGAATGAGTATTTGCTGCATGATTCTGTCTTGCACAGGAAGTATGGATTTAACCATGAGCATGAGCTCATAATAGTGATCATTATATCTAAATATTAATTGTAAAGTATCACTACACAATTATTAAACTGGCTGTATCATAAGTTTTCATCGTAAGGCTTGGATTTCAAAGCTTCACATAATATACTAATTAAGCATGTCTTTTTCTTTGTCAAAGTTGAAAGTTTTGTGTATTTTACAAAGGAACCCTATACCCATAATTTCTGCGGTACCTGTTACGACAGCAGTTTATTTTAGATTATCCTGATGTATTCTTCCACCCCACATGTAAACCAATTTATCATTTATCATTAAGTACCTGTGTCTTGAGATTGGTATCAGGCTTATAAGGTACAGATCTTGAGTTAAAGGGATTCATTTCTAAATTTCGAGAGGACAAGCTGAAACCAAACATAGTACTTCATCTGAATTGTGGTATCTATTTTTTGGTGGACAAAATGGTCTTGAAGTCAATTGCTTCTATCACTTTGTGTCCATTGATAACTTAGCACAGATTTGTTTAAGACAATAAGTTCCTCAATTACTTGAAATAATTGTAGGGCCAAGACACTCAAATGTTTTAAACTTATCTTTGTAATCTGTTGTCTAAAACAAAACCTGGATGGGATTTTTGTGTCAGTTCACCCCATGAGGGCTCACAAATAAGTTTCTCAGATTCAAAGCCCATTATTTTCTTGATCTGATATAAAGCAAATTTGATGATACATTAATGGATAGGTATTTTTAAATTATTTGTTCCTTACCATACTAGGTGACAGCTCTCCTGATGGGAAGGATGTTTGGCATTTGAATACCACTGAAAAATGTGTAACCACAAAATGGCTGGGAAGCAGACAAATCTTCATGTTCTTGGTGTCTGCTTGAGAAGAAAGGAATGGTGCAGTAACCTATTTAAGGAATAATGCTTGTGTATATATCATAACTACGTTGGCTCTGAGCTTTCCATTAGTTGTTCTAGAATGAAACTACTGTACTGTATTCTGTTTTACAAAAAGATTGTCATAGAAAATTTTAATATATTCTGGACCTCTTTATATATAGTATTTATTTTTTTGCATCTGTGTTAGTTATGGAGGATAGTAAAGTACATATTTACATAATACTTTTGTTTAATTTTCCATGTACATATGTTGCTGGCACCATTTGTATTTGCTATTTTGATCTTGTGGGTCTGTGATACTTTTTTCTAAAATTGATAGCATAATACTGTATATATACAACATCAAAGACCCTGAATGCCTAGAAGCTAGACAATCCTGGATTTTTTTAATTTTCAGATTCTATGTAAAAATTTTTGATTTTCAAAGTTGAAAATCCTTTTTTCTTAGAGGCAGCATCCCATGAGCACGAGATACATACCTTGAGAATATTTTAGTCAGGACTCCTCCTACCCTTATGATTTGGAAAGAAGGCACCAGACTTTGCTCACCCTTTATAAATGATACAAAGGTCTCCATAGCCATTCACTCATTAAATGGGTCTGCCCTCATTCAATCATCAACTGCCACTGGGCTGACTTGACAAAATATTTTAAAAGCAAGCACCCAGTCCACACATTTTCTACCACTTTTGAAGCCCCACTACTCCTCCCCAACCTGATGCTTTGTGCATGTCACCATCTTCTCAGTCACTAATTCTGTAATTCAAGCACTCACTTTAGTTCCCCTTGTCTTTGCATGATGGCACAATATAGGCATTCTGCTAATCCTCAACCATCTCACATTGGGTCAAAAATACATTGTAAATCTTGACTGACCAATCCAATACACTGTAACCCCTTGAAAAAGGTAGTATGTTGGCTTGTTCCAAACAGCCTGAAAAAGGTTTGAGAGAATCCATGCTAGTCAATTCGAAAATCCAGGTCTGAAGTATGTAGGAAATGTTATTGGGTAGTTTATGATCTGAAATATTCTATGATGTGTGTAGATCAGTAGGTCTAAGATGGGCATCTTTTGCCTGGTAAACACAGAGGCGGAGTTAGATGTTATCCAGAGTAAGTGTGAAAAATGTCATTAGCCAGTTGATGATTTGAAATATTGTAAATACGAAGGAATTAATGTTTGAAATCTGGACAGAAGTAATAGTACCAAACTTCTGATCTGGCATGAATGCAGAACCAATAACCTCATTTTTGGAGAATACAAAACTAATAGGGATAGGGGAGAAAGAATACTTCCCACGTATTCCCTGCGTGTCGTAGAAGGCGACTAAAAGGGAAGGGAGCGGGGGGCTGGAAATCCTCCCCTCTCTTTTTTTTTTTTTTCCAAAGGAAGGAACAGAGAAGGGGGCCGGGTGAGGATGTTTCCTCAGAGGCTCAGTCCTCTGTTCTTAACGCTACCTCGCTGACTCGGGAAATGGCGAATAGTATGAAAGAAAGAAAATAAACTTTGCCTCATTAATTCCAGTTACGTTTCACAAATGCTGTCTGTCATATTCGGAAAGATGGCTTGGTTTCCACCTGGTCCTAAAGCTGAATTTTCTCTTAGACTATCAACCAATCTCACAACAGAATCTTTTTATATCTCAATGAGTGCATTTCATTCATAAGGCAACAGTTCACTCTTTTATCTTTCATTGCATTTAGAGTGGAATACCATTATGTATTGTTCAGATAAATCCTCCATATTTCCTTGGGGTCTTTTTCACATTTTTTCCCCATTTTAAAAGTTCCATTGCCTGATTTTGTTCTTTGCTTTGTTTATATACATGAAAAGTAAACCTGACTTCCTTTCCATGTTTTGTGCAACTCTTCATTAATTCTCTGTTCTTGTCAAGGAATTTCATTATTTACATATATGTGTTCTTTATTTTCTAAAGTTCTTTTAATCTTGCTTCTTTTGAAGCTGACCTCATTTCCTTTTTCTATGCACTTCCATTCATCCACCATTTCCTGTCTTTTGTTACATTTCACTTTGTGCTATCTATTTGTTTGGTACAAGCCCAGTGAATACTTTTCTTATTTTCTCAAAATATATTAATTTGTCTGTTACTAGCTTACTGCTTTTGAAGATCTTTTTCTAATTGTGTTCAAAATACTTTCAGTGATCTCTCTAGAATTTGACTTGTCACGGTGAAATTCTATGTTACTCAGCCTGATGTTGTCCTTAGTTACCATATTCCATTCATATTCATTTGTTTTTACACAGTATGCTGTTGCAATTTGTATGATACTGTGATTTGATAGTTTTTTTATCATTCACTACCACAATCAAAATAATCGTCATACACTTTGCCAGTCTGTCACTTACCTGGACATGGCTGAATGATTCACAAAGATTTATTAGCCTTTGGAAATGTTCTCTTTCACCTGTTGACTCATCAGTCTTTTCCTTGAATTTGTACCTTCATTCATATCCATAATCTATTTCTCTCTCCTGAAACCCAAGAGTTATAGTAACCTTTCTATATAATCATTGTCTCTGGCTTCTTTAATCCATTCAATATTTCCTCAACTTTTATGGATTTTTCTATGTTAATCTGACTTGTTTTTAATAGCTTTCATGAAGTTATTGTATTTATGGCTGGGATGCTCATTACAATCATTCACATTTATTGTGGTTGATCTTTATCATCTGTTAGCTTATTATTGAAATATATTGCCACACAGCCCTGATCAAGTTTGATTCTCTCTGCTCTGAATGTTTCAAGCATTTCCAAATTTGTTTCATCTCTCTCATTGCATCAAGTTTCTGTCATGTTGATCAGGACTATGATGCTGTTCCGAGTGTATCCATCTAAGTAATTTAATTTGATTCTAAACTTCTTAGTCATAAGACTGAATTTTTCCTTTCTTTCATACATTTTTGATAATGCCCACAAGAGATGACAAAGCCTTAGAGGATAAAAGGTTTTTGCTTAAGTTTCTCTGTCCCTTCTCATGGAAAGTAAAACAGGAGTGCAAGATTTCCAGTCCCCTACTCCTTCCCCTCTTAGTCACCTTCTCTGCCTCTTTATGGGCACTGTGTATTCCTTCATTTTACTCTTTAATTTCTCATTCATAGTTAGTTCATTCCTGAGTTTCATGGGTGCTTTCTTGGATTAAATAATAATCCATGTGTTTTCAATGCTGTTCTATTCTCATGTCCATTGGGACTTTCTTCATTTGGTTCTCCAGTAAAAAAAAAAAATCCAATGGTCTAGTATGTTTCTGTAGTTGTCATAGTCTGTCTTGGTTTTCATTCCATCTTCGTCTCCTGCTCTGATTAGCATTACATTTTTTATCATCTTGCTAGCAATGGCTTGTGCCATTATATCATTCTTGCCTTTTGTCTGAGTCTGACATGTCATTCCCTCTATTCATGTTCTGACCATACATCATCTTGTTTTATCAATGCCTATCAATGCATCTCTACTGATCTTCATTCTCCTTCCACAGACTTTTATTTTCCTTCCGTTTTCACGGCTATGTTCATTTCAGTGAAATATTTCCTTGTTTGGTCGTGATTTTTATTAATTATACTATGTCCATCTCTATTTTAATCTTCCTTTGCATCTATCATTATGTGAAGATATTTTTTTGTTTTCTTTCTACATTTTCTAACATTCCCAATATCTTTTCCACATATTCCACTGTTACTGGATGATTAAATCTACAGTTCTAATAATTCTACAATGGCAAAGAATGTGAATTAGAAAATTAATTATACAAGAGGTTTGTAAAATACAGCAATGCATAGGCAGAAGTTTAGCTTTTTTAAACAAAACTCAGAAAAAGGAATATACAACAATTATGAACTCAAAAATGTACAGGACTAAGAACAAGCATATAATAATGTAAACTGAAAGGAACTGACAGGTACTGAAAATCTAATGTGTTTGGGGGTTATATATTGGGCAAAACAATGTAATTCTACAAAATTAGTAAAGAACATGTGAAAATGGTTGTTAACGGAAAAGTTTGAGCAGGGCTTTGTACTCTCTCTCTCTCTATATCTGGATGAAGGCAAAGAAAATGAAGAAATATGAGCTCATCTTAGATGGAAAGACCAGGTTTTCAGTAAATAGTTCACAAATGATTCAATATTGTTAGGGGAGAAAAAATAAATAAGCTGTGAATAAGTTTTACATGGTGCATAGAAGAGGAATAAATGCTCATAGGGTAAAAAGATGGTTATTGAAAGGAAGTGGCAGATTCTGTAGTACCACACAAGTCAAATGCGTAGTAAACTAATGTCAGAGAGGATATAAATGTCCGTGTTCAATACTATACACTTGACATAATGTGAGAAATAATGTTAAAAGCTGTCCAACGGAGGAAAACAACTGAATCTTTGGGAAAATCATCACAAGGAAAAATGTGAAAAAGTGACATTGTAAGCCTTCCATCCAAAACCTATTGTGTGACAAATGGAAGAAGAACAGAGCAAATTTCTAAAATTCTAGCTGCTGAAATGAGCTATGTGAAGGGTGCCTACAGTGTTAATAGATGGGAAGGAGTAAATGAAATTTCAGATTGAGGAAAAGAGAGTATGGTGTCAAGCGTGGGGTAAGTTAAGAACCTATAAGTGGCTTAGTCATGTGCAGAAGATGCATGATGATATTTAGTAAAGAAAATATACATAAAAGAAATTCATGAAAATAGAATGAAAGAACAATGGCCATCATCCTGGGATGGGAAACTTACGTCAATAAATCATGTAAAGACCCAGTAAAGTATAAAGGGTAACAGAGCAGGCTCAAGGGGTATGTATGCATGAGGCTACCTAAAAACCTTTCTGCTGTGGTTACCTTCCTAAAAGGGATTTCAAGGGAAAAATAAAATGATATGACAACTAAAGGGTGGATGTGAGAGAATGTCGCCTTTCTTCATCTGTTCCTGCCACTACCTTTTTAACGCAGAAAATAGCAATTAAGTATGCGTGAAAGAAAAGAGAAAAAAAATGTTGACTTGCTGCAGCCTAACATAACAAGATATTTCTCAGTATTCAAAATTCATTTAGATTTTCAACTCAATGATTAAAGTTATTTCTTCAGAGACATACACTTCCATGTCACATTAGTAAAGTTTTTTTCTTTCATCTTACTATTTCTAATGTTTTGTTTCATTAAAAAAGATTAAAAAATAAAATGATGGCTGACAAAATATAAACGTTTTGTTTTTCTTATCCAACAGTGCTTAAAAATCAAAAAATGAAACCTACACTAGCAAAACTGAAAACTAGACCTTACCTGCCAACTTGACGACCATCTTCAGTGGTTTGCTGCACCTCAATTCTATCATCTTGATTAATTCCAACCTGAAATGGGCTATCATTTGTCTCCTTTTGGAAGATTATCTCTGGAGCAGGATCACCAGTGGCAATACATTGCATTTCTGCTTCCTTTTCAACAGCCTGAGTAATGTTGAGGAACTGTTCCACTTTAGGCTTAGTGAGAACCCTAAGTACAGCTGTCTTGAAATCTTCTCCAGCAGGGCTTTTAGCTGTGCATCGATAGGTACCAGAATGCTCAGGTCGTAAGGCCATGATTGTCAGAATGCCTTTATCACTATCAACAACATAATCATCCAGATCCTCTAGAGGTTCATTATCCTTATTAACCCAAGAATAAGTGGGAGCTGGCTTGCCACTAGCTCCACAGTGGAAGGTAACAGATTCCTTTTCAACACCATTTATATCTTCTGGGGGATTATCAATGAAAGGGGGTATATACACTGTCACCTGAATGTCTCTATATTCAATGGAACCCATTGCAAGGACACGAGCACGACACCTATAAATGCCTTCATCTGCTTCAGTGACATTTTTTATCAACACACCATCTTGCTGGATGATGTGGTTATCATCTGCAAAGAAAAAAGACAGTTAAAAATAATACTTACACTGCTACTGGCATTGACTAACATTCTCTACATAATGCCTGTAGGTGAGAACAGCAGTAAAATATAGATATAACACCACAGAGTACAATCATAAGACTATGGACTAATATTAGGAAACCTATGAATATGGTAAGAGCATTTTGGAATAGGATTAACGGTACACTGAAATGTCTTTAATCTGGTAATCTATGGTTCAGAAAACAACTAGTATCCATAAACTCTGAATAGCCCTAAAATTCAAGAGGATTGCAGTAAAGGTGGTGAAATGCACCAGTAATAAGATAGAAGATGCAGTCAACTAATAAATTCCTTATGTTTGTATCAACAGTTTATTGCCTTTCTATGTGTATATCATGAAACTAATTGAGATATCCATCCCGATGATGCAATGCCATTGCAATAATTTCTGGTCCCTGGAAAAAAAGGGTGTTTTTCAGGGAAAAACAATTTCTATCATGAAATAAAAGACTATATAAGAAAAATAAAATAATAATGTTAATATAGCCTTAACTTACCAAGGGAGAGAAAAAAATTCCAGTAAAAGCATATTGCTAAGACTGCACTAAGTAATACACCATTTGGTGATGACATGCCTTGCTTGGCAATTCTTTAGTCCTTTATAGCACAAATCCCATTTCATACTGATCTAATATATATATACCCTTGTCCATATGTTTACATGGTTTTCAAGGTGTGTACATAGTTTCATCATGACACTCACGGTATGAAATTTGGTGTTATCTGCTGTTTTGGGAGACCTCAACAGGA